>PVJA010021979.1:9610-34964 GCA_004027025.1 Myocastor coypus
CGCAGAGCTAGATTGGTGAGATGAGCTTTAGGAGGCTTAGATTCAATAGCCTCCAACATTACAAGCTTCACTGGTGGCCCACTGCAACTGCAGAACATTTGACTGTGTATGTATTTGCTTCCTCTTAGTCCAAAGAGAAGTATATTCTTTTCCTTTTTTTTAAATTTTTTTCTAAGCAACATCAATAGGGAGGTGGGTCATGCCCACACACTGTACTCTGTAGAACGATTGTGAGGACAATATGAAATATGTCAACTTTAAAAAAAAAGAAAGGGGAAAAGAAAAAAAAAAAAGTAATGTTGATTTAAAAGGGCTAATGTTTAATTGTTTGATCAATCTTATATACCTATATGTATTAATCTAAACTGATCTGATGATGAAAATATATAATATAACCATTGTTAAATTTAAACAAAAAATAAATTAAATTAAAAAATGTATCATTTGTACACAATGGAGTGTTACTGTGCCATAAAGAGGGGCAGACTTGAGGCATGCACAGGCCAGTGGGTGCCCCTTGAGACCACAATTTTCAGTGAAATAAATCAGACACACAAGCTTAAATATCCCATACCTTCTCTTGTATGAGAACCCCAAAGTAAAAGTCGTAAAAATGATAAAACACTAGGAAACAGGGAGATAGCTCATTTATAAAAGGAGGGGAAATTCAGGGAGGACAGAGGGAAGAGAATAAAAATAACTAAGAGATGTTAAGCACACATACCTTCTCCTCTATATCTGTGTAAACACATGTATTTCAAACCTAGGCTGATGAAGACAAAAGCCAAAGTCCTTACAATGGCAAGGCCATCCCCAATTGTAATGGCAATGCTCAGCTTCTGGATCCTTCACCTCTGATGTCAGCTCCTCACATCTCCCCTCCACAGCAGTTCTCAATGAAGGTAGGCTCCTGCCTGAGGCTCTTTGCTCCAGTTGCCTCTTCTGGGAATAGTCTGTCCCCAGATGACCTCTTGGCTTGCTCTCTTCTTCCTTCAGGTCTCTATTCATTAGTTCACATCTCGAAGATCCTCTCCCTGACTAGCTGTGGTAGACTGCCAGCTGGTGGTCAGTGGTTGCACCCAGATGAATTAACCTAGCATGGGGCGGGGTGTGTCAAGCCCACCTGAGCACGGTGGCTGGCAGCTAAGATGCAGGACTGGAGAAGAAGGGTGAAGCTGTTGGGGAAGCTCTTTGGAGCTCTTGGAAGCTGTTAGAGGCTGCTGGTTCTCTTGTGCTATTCTGCTGGGTGACCTTGTCCTGCTAGCTTTCCTGGTGAACTTAGCTGTTCTCATTAGAGGAGGAGCTCAGCCCTTCGATGTCACTGAGAATGGCTGTGGTTCATTGTGGGAGAGCTCCGGTCCTCACCTTGAGCATCGCTTCCTGGCTCCAGAGGAGCAGATGGTGCTCTGCTCAGTCTCCTGGAGATGCGCTTGTCACGTCGGCTTTCCTGACAGGAACTCGGCTTATTGCTGGAGGAGCTCAGGACCTCACTGTTGCCGAGGATGGCTGTGGTGCTTATCCCGAATGTTGCTTCCTGGCTCCAATTCAGATCCCTCAGCCTGCTAGCATAGATCCTTCATCCTGATGGCATGGACTTTCTAGCTTCCACTTCCTCCTCCTTCTCCTCCTCCTCCTCCTCCTCCTCCTCCTTTTTCTTCTTCTTCCTGACTTTTTGAGACAGGGTCTCGCTGTGCAGTTCAGGCTGGCCTTGAGCTCACTTTTGTAGCCCAAGCTGGTCTCGAACCCACATCAATCCTCCTGCCTCAGCCTCCCAAGTGCTGAGATTACAGGCGTGCGCCACCACACCCAGCCTCTAGCCTCCACTTCTGACCTTTGTGCCTTTCCAGTGCAGATCTGTGAAATGAGCCTATGTGAGACATTGCCATGGACTCTAAGCATTGGACTTGTGGGAGGCATTGTTATGGGCTCTAGTTTTTCAGCTGGACTCACGCAGCATCTTAGGATCCAGGCCTTCAGCTGGATTCTTTGGTCTTTAGTATGCTGGTAGATCTTCCTGTACTCCTTGAGTGATCTATTATAAATCACCCTTTCAAAATGTGTCCTGTTTGTATTATTTCCCTTGCATAAAACCCAGACTACAATATGCCATATTTTGAATATCTGCTTTTTCTCCTCATCTATCCCCTCCCCTCACTGTGTTTCTTCTTCATAGTTAATAGAGCTGTGTGACAACTTCATAGTCAGCTTCTCCCACCATGACAGTGTATGCAGAAGGAGAAAAGGGCAGCTCTTCTTCTCACATTGATTTCCAGTTCCTAGGGGAAGTAAGGAGGAGTGGAACAGCGGCTCCAGAAAGCAGTTTTGCATGAATGAAGTAGTGCTTGAGAGAGAAAAGTTGGAACAAGAAGGTCTTAGACACGACCCACACTTGTCAGAATCGGTGCAATTAGGTTAAAAAAAAGGGGGGTGGATAGAGATGCTGGAGAAGAAGCTCTTTGGTGTCACAGTTTGACCCATTCTATTTCCCCATGATCTTTTCCCATGTGGCCTTATGTGTGACATTCAACCACTCTGGACCTAAGTTACCTTATCTGTAAAATGGGGATAATACTGACTTGACTGTAAAGATTAATTGAGGTCATGAACATAGAAGCATAGGACATTCCGTCTGGTTCACAACATATTCTTAATAAATACACTGTAGTACTGACCTGAGGTGGATCCTTATCCCAGAAAGTAGGGTGTGGTTGTTTGGGAGAATTTAAAGCCTTTGTGGATATGGCTTTGAGCAACTGAATCATAGGCAGGAACTTCCTCTCTTCTCAGTTTTCTTCTAAGCTGCCAGATTAGGTTAAAGAGAAAGACTTAATTTCTGGGCTTGTGTTCCTAAACCCTCTCTGATCTTTTTTTTTGTCTTTTTGAGACAGGGTCTCGCTATGCAGTTGAGGCTGGCCCTGAGCTCACTTTTGTAGCCCAGGCTGGTCTCGAACTCGCACCAATCCTCCTGCCTCAGCCTCCCGAGTGCTGGGATTACAAGCGTGCGCCACCACGCCCGGCTTTTTTTTTTAATGAAGAAAGCTATAACTATAGCCAGTTATAACCCAATGTCATTGTTTATACCCATTTTTTGCTACTTTCTATCTGTGGACAAGGGACCCTGACTTGCTACTTATACTAGTAATAAAACGTATTCTCTTAAAATAGGCTTAAGTCGGAATGTAGGCTAGTCTAAAGAGAAATATTAGTGAAGAAGAGGGAGAGCAGAGATATAGCACCAGGAAGATGGACTTGGAGGAGAGGGTCTGCAAAGGAGCCTTGGATCCTGCACTGCTCCGCCCCAGGCGCTTGCTCTGCTCCTGACCCTGGCCTCCAGTAGAAGGAAGGAGTGAGCTCAGGGCCTGAGGTCTCCAGCCCTAACCCTGAGGGCCCTAGATTTACTCCTGGACCCTCCCTCCTCACACAGAGCTTAGAGCAAAACCCAAATCAGCTTCTTGAGAAGTTAAAGAGGGGCTGCTATGAGACACTAGAATGACAAAACAAAAATGGCTTGCTAAGCTGGAGCTGCAGTCTTTCTTATTTTTATTATTGCCACCATCATTATCATCATTAATGAAGAGGCAGGGACAGAACAATGTGGAGGTGGAAGCCGAGGACAGTCAGGAATGGTGTTTACATGCTGAAGTGTTGGATGTTACAAGTTTGGGTGCGGGTATTGGGGTGGAGAGAGAGGGAGAGACTGATGGAAAGGTGTTGAGAAAGATAGATGGAAACCAGCCCCTCCTAGCCAAGAGATGAATCCCAGTGATTCAAGGGAGTGCCAAGTGGGAGGAACCGGTGCCTCTGAGAATCAAGAAGCTGTCACACTTGCCAGGCAGGGGTAAGACCTAGGGAGGGTGCAGGAGCGGGGACTGGGGGCAAGACTGTGGTGCCAAACAATGGCACCCCACCTTGAGCTGACTCCTCCCTTGCCAGGACTACCTGGCCCATGGGGAAGTGGGGATAGGGGGTGCTGCGAGCTCCCGCAGTCTCTTCCTTCCTGAGTGCCAGGAGCTCACACAGGCATCTGTGCCCCTTCAGGGCCGGGTAAACAGGATGCAGTCTGGGCCAGTGCCCCCTCCCTGGTCTCTCTCTCCCACTCTTCCCTGGGGGCAGCTGGCCTGCCCAGCTACCTGCTGGGAACTCTAGCCGGTTGCTAAGTGAAACATACAGAGCGCCTCCATCAAGACATTGTCATTCTTTCCCTATTGCCTTGGGGCTTTTATGGGGGGCTTTGCCCAGAGCCACAGGACCTGAAATGCAGCCCCTTACTTAGTCTCCAGTGTCTCTCTGTGAGTTGGAAAGCTTGAGGGAAGTCTCCTTTTACATGACACTGTGGGCAGGAGAGAGATGAGAGCTATGCGGCTGGCTGAGGCTGAGAAAGGCCTCGAGAGGGCACCTGCTTCCCACCTGGTGCCTCCAGCTCAGGCTGGCTTACACTGAGGCCCAGGGCTGGGTGGCTCCACTGGGCTCTCCTCTCCTTGCTCCGCTGCTGGGGTCCTGCCTGCAAAGCCGCTCTCCTAAGTTCTCTCACCCCACCGCCTCCAGGAGAGACACTACCACCTATCTCCTCATGCGCCCCATCCCCACCCTGCGCCCCAAATTCCTGGGGTTGGGCAACTCCAACACTTCTGTGTCCGTCTCATCTCCTCGCAGGTCTCCCTCCCTCAGTGATGCATGTCTGCTTCTCTGTTTCGACACAGGTTCACAATTACAGCTCATTACCCTATCGTAGCTGGGCCCTGAGTCACTGGGGGAGGGACCCTGGGCTGACAGCCCTGTCGTCACCTTCTCCCAACCTACAGTATAAGGAGTAGTGACAGGAAGGAGGACTCTGGGAAGGTAGGGGGATCTGGGGAAGGAAGAACGTGAGGCTATAGACTAAGGAGGCAGAGGGAGAAGACAGACGGGCTCACGGGAAAGAGGAAAAGAAAAGGCCCCAAGAAGCAGACGGAAGCAAGAGGAGGACACTCCAGACAGAGGGAGCTGGGCAGAGATGAAGCTGCGCGTGTCTCTGACGAGCCTCCTGCTGGCCCTGTGCCTGAGCAGTGGGACCGCTGGTCCACTCCAGGGCTCTGGGACAGGAGCCGGAGATGCTGTGGGCAGCGGAGTCGGGAATGCCATTGGTGAAGGAGCTAAAGAGGCAGTTAGCTCTGGAATCCAGGATGCCATTGACAAAGGAGAAGGCAGCTCTGCATTCAGAGGGGCCAGAGGAGATGCATTCCGAGACAGGCTCCAGGAAGGAGCCCATGCCCTTGATAACACAGGGAGGGAGGCTGGCAGACAGGCCGAGGACCTCGCTCGCCAGGGCGTGAACACTGCCCGCCACCCCGCTTCTTGGGTAAGTGGCTGAGAAGCCAGGTGTGGAGATGGGAGGCCATGGGGCAGTCAGACTAAGTGCAGGATGTTGTCCTTGCAGGGAGCATCTGGAGGACACGGCGTATTTGATTCTCATGGTAGCTATGGAGGCCAGGGCCAGGGCAATTTCAGAGGCCCATGGTCTCCCTCGGGCCATGGATACCCCGGACACTCAGAAGGCAGCTTTGGAACCAACTCCCTGGGAGGTTCCTTGGGGCAGGGAGGCGATGGAGGGTACCCCCATGCTCAGGTAAAGTAGGCGCTGTGCCCCGATACCCGCCCTCGCCCGCTTGTCACACGACACTCTCCACACCTCCCTGGTCTTTCCAGATCCCACCCTGAGTCTCACTCTCCCCGCAGGGGTTTGTGGCCCAGCCTGGCTATGATTCAGTGAGAGGTGGCAGCCAAGATTCAGGGGTAAGAGCCAGAGGCTGGGGACACAGTGGTTGCCTGAACGCATAGGACAGGAAGTAGGGGAGAGACCACAGGGAAAGTGTGAGGAGAGGGACTGGGGTAAGAGGAAGAGATGGGTATGGAGGGAAGCTAGGAAATGAGAAGGGAGCAGGGGAACGGAAGGGGAGAGGCTTGCAGAGATGGCTTTGCTAGGGGTCTCTAAGCCCCCTGGCGCCCTTCTCTCCACAGTGCACCAACGCCCCACCGACTGGCTCTGATGGAAACTCTGGTGGCTCCTGGGTAAGGGCAGAGCAGCCTATGGTGATCTGTACTAGGGACAATGCGACACTGCTCCTCTGAGGCTAGGCACCCTCGTCTGAACTCTGTTCTGCTCCTCAGCAAAGCAGCAGTCACAATGGTGGCAGCGGCAGCAGTGGTGGCCATGGTGGCAGCAATAGTGGCAACGGTGGCAGCAATGGCGGCGATGGTGGCCGCAGTCCTGGATCCAGCCATGTAAGTTCTTTTCCTTGGGGGGATGTGGGGTGGGGGAGGGTCGTGATGGTCTCTGCATAGCAGAGGCTTTCCTGGAAGCTGCTGCAGCCATAGAGTAGGAGATAGGACCGGGGCTTCCTCCGTCTCCAGTTCCCAGCCCCAGCCCAGGCTGCTGAAGGAAGCACGTCAGGTTTCCACACGCGCCGTCTCCCTTGCCCACCTGGAAGATCCTGGTAGAACTGGGAGTGGAAGGGAGAAGAGCAGAGGTGGGCACAGGAAAGTGAGATCTTCACTGGGGAAGCTCCCAGGATAGCAAGGTTAGGATCGCATGCACAGAAACTAGAGGAAACTCTCTTTAAAAAGAATGAAAACAAAAATGACAAGGAAGCCGGGCGTGGTGGCTCACGCCTGTAATCCCAGCACTCGGGAGGCTGAGGCAGGAGGATTGGTGCGAGTTCGAGACCCGCCTGGGCTACAAAAGTGAGCTCAAGGCCAGCCTCAACTGCATAGCGAGACCCTGTCTCAAAAAGACAAAAAAAAAAAAAAAAAAAAAAAAAAAAAAAAAAAAAAAAAAAAAAAAAAAAAAAAAAAAAAGACAAGGAAAAGAAAGAAGAAACTAGAGGACTTTTACAGAGGTGCAGTGCAGACAACACTAGTGACTACAGAGTACCCACAAGGACCCCGCCTTAAGGGGAGGGGAGGCTGCCTGAGAAGAGAGCTCTAAGGGAGGGGTGCTAGAGACACGTCGCCCCATGGACTCCGTGGGACCTGGAGGTGCTGTCTGACCAGAGGAGGTAAATGTTCGTGACAAGTCCAAAGGATGAGCTTCCTTAGTTTGCTGCTCCTCATACAACCCTCTTGCCCCCATCTAGGGCGTAGAAACTTCTAGGGATTTTGATCAAAGCTTTTCAGTCTCCAAGGTAAGAAGGCCTCAGAGAGTCCCCTCTGCTCACCGCGGTCTAGCACAGGGTCCCTTGGAAAGTCCTTTGAAGATGACACATGAACTCTTGCTTTTTCTCAAAGGGAACCAATTCTGATACAGGCAGCAGAGGTACAAGTGGCGGTGCACACAAACCTGAGGTCAGTGGCCAGAGACTCCCCCCCCCGGGGGGGGGCAGGTCTCCTGACAAGCATGGGAAGCAAATCCAGAGGGCTCAGCCCTTGAGGCTGGGCTGGGGGCTCCCTGAGAAGGGGAGGATTTCTGCGAGGCAGCAGCTGGTCCTTTGGGAGCTGGGGATGGTGTTCCAGAGGGGACTGAGTGTGTCTTCCATGTGTGTCTTTCCCACAGTGTGAGAACCCAGAGAATGAACCTCACATAGCTGGAGGATCTAGGAATGAGGTGAGAACCGAACTGCCTATTTCTGGCTGCAACTGCACCCACTCTTCTTAGGGTCCTCTGCTCACCCCATTCCTGACCACTGGTTCCATCTGACTCACAGGGTAGGAGCAGATCTGACAGTTTAAGAGGGAAGACATCACACGTTCACTTCTAAAAGTAGTCTGCGGAATAGTAGTGGATTGGAATTTTGTGTGTGAGGGCTCATTGGGTACTGCAGGAAAGATCCCACGTAAGCCAGTGCTTTTAGAAATATAGTCACTCCAGGCATCCCATCCCAGGCCAGGAACAGAGCTCACCACTCTGGCAGAGAAGTGCTTCAGAGGGTCCACTTCCTCCGAGTTATTGTGGAATTCTGGGCATTAGGTGTTGGTCCTTATAGTGCTGACAGAGCCTGGGTGACACTCCTGTCCACACCTAGAGCTCTTGTGCAAAGGCAAGTTCTGATCTGATTCAGCTGGTCCAGGGTGGGGCTCCAGGGCTGCATTTGTCACCAGCGACTGGGGGAGGCTATAGCTGCCAGGCTGTGCACTGGTGGCCTCCCAAATGCTAAGCAACATTCTCCCAGCTTGTATCTACTTTGTTGAAGTGACCTGCCTCCATGCCTGTAACCAAGGTGCTGGGGGGAAGGCCAGCCTGGGCTGCACGGTGGGACCCTGTCTCAAAAACAAACCAACAATTGCGCCTCTTAAAAATGATCCGCCTTTCCTCGCTGTGGTTTCTGCTCCTGTACTGCTGTAAATGTCTTTATTCTCTTCAGGTGTGACAGATATTTCTATAATTTCATTTTTGAAAACATGACTCTTTAATCCACCTGGATTTTCTCTTGCTACCTTTAGTCTAGCTCTACCTCCCAGTCTAGGCATTATCATCCTGCACTTTGGATCAGAGCTGGGTGCTCCTTTATTTGGGGAAAGTCAGTTAAAAGCCAAAAAGATAGCTCAGTGGCTTAGGTGTCTATCTGGCCACTGCAAGGTCCCGACTTTAATCCTTAGTATAAAAAAGCAAAAGCAAAAAACAAACAGTTAAAAGCAGAGAGAGAAAACTGACAAAGTGTCACTAGTATTTTCCCCCAAATACTTAGTATTATATGTCCAGTCCTGGGTATTGAGTCATTTCCACCACTGACTTAAAATGCCACTTGTAAATATCTTTGAATTAGGAGGGAACTTCCAAGTATTGAATTATAAATACTTTCTTGTAAATACCACTTATGAATACCTTTGAATCTGCAAGTTTGGTTTTGCTGAATGGATCCCTCCGTTGAGCCACAGTTCCTACATTGCTTTATGTACAGTAGCTCGTGCCATGTGGTACGTCAGTATCCGTGAGGGCAGGCCCCTCCTTGCCACCCATCTGAGCCAGCATGTTTAAAACATATATACATATTCCCAAACCTTTATCCTCCCAGATGAATTTAAAAATTATTTTGACAAGTTCTCGAAGAGAATTCCATTAGGATTTAGAGAGGAATCCTGTAAAATCCATACATATGTTTTTTTGGATATGGTCCCAGGATCTGGAACAGAAATCTGTGCTCCACTGTTCACCCCCTGGAGCTTCAGTAGAGGACAAGGGAACCCCTGTGGTCCTGGGCACAGTGGAGAAGGGGAGCCGTAAGCCTTGGGAGTAGAGACTGTGCCCATGGTGAGATTAAGTCTCCAGTAGCAATGCTAGCAGAGCACTTAGCCTGACGGCAGGGGCCCTTAGCTAACAGGACTCTGGGAGTGAGGAAGGGCTGATGCTGGAGCTTACCTCTGACTTAAGGGAAGACTATCTGGTTATGTGTAGTCATGCTTTCTGCCCAGTGCAGCCATAATCCCAGCCGGGGCTTCCTGTTGGGTCAGTTCAGGTCAATGGCTTGGTTTGCAGCTGCTTCCAAACCAGGGGAGAATTCAGATGCCTCAAGGGCTTCCCCCAAAGCCCTTGCTGTTGGACTGTGGGTGGCTTGCAGAGATAGATATAGACGGCGATGGTGACACTAGTAGTAAGCGCCGGAAGTCCACGTGGTACACGGTCCATCATGTGCGGAGGTTGGAACAAAGTCTGCCTGGCAGGATGAAGCCCTGGGATGCCCTGTCACGTGCACGTCTCAGCTCCCCGATTCTGAAGGCCCTCCTCTGCAGCTTGCTGTCCTGTCCTGTCCTCCTGCTGACTTCTCCGTGTTCTGTCTCCCTAGGAAAACACAGAAAGCAACAAATTTGGGAATTCCCAGAGCACCTCTCAGGTGAGGCCAGGTCACAGCCAGGGGGCACTGGTGGAAGGGATGGGGGGTGGGGGCAGCAGGCCAAGGACTTGGGGAAGAAGAAAAATGCCAGCTGCTTTTCATAAGCTGCTCTGGATTGGTGTCTGGTGACCATCGGGAGACTAAAAAAGACCATCTGGGATCTCCGCTCCCTCCTCCATTCATCCATTCTCTCCCTCTTTCCAGTCCATGTCAGGGCCGTAGTTTCTTCGCAAGGAGGAAAAACTAGACAAAATGACAGAAAAATGGCCAAGGAACTACTTGCAAAAACCATCATTAAATCAGTGTTGAGAAGGGAAAGCTACTGAACTTCTGGTTCATTCGATGGGGTTCAAATGGCAGCTTGTAACTGGTCCTCTGCATCTCTCCAGGAAGGCGTGAACTTCCCTGAGCCTGGGTTCCTTTGGGTAGAGTGGAGACAGTGACCCCTGGCTGGCCCGCTTCCCAAAATTCCTTTAGAGCTTTCTATGTCAGAACTAGCTTGAGGTGGTATGGAGTGTAGACCCAAAGACAGGTCCTGGGGCAGTCAGCTCCAATTCCTCATCTATCGAATGAAGTCCCCTGTAGAGGAATATGGCAGGGTGAAGCACAGCGTCCTGCACACAGTGGGACTACATTTAGCTGCTTTCATTAGCAGGGGTGTTTGGGGGTGGGGAGAGGAGGCAAAGATATAAATGAAAGTCAAGGGACTGGGTAGGGCTGTGACCACTTGGGGAAGTGTTTTGGAGGTGGAAATTTTAGTGCTGTGTAAAGGGAAAGTGGGTTGACCAAGAGGGCCAGAACAGCATGAGCAGTGGCAGGCATGTGAGGACCAGGAGCCCACAGGACAGGCTGAAACTGCCTTAAACATCAGTGTTTTAGTTGCTCTTCTATCGTTGCTGGGACAAATGCCCAACACCCAAAATGCAGGGAGGAAAGGTTTATTTAGCTCACAGTTACTAGAGGTTTCAGTCCACACTCTGCTGGCACCAGGGCAGAGAGGCACATGGCAGAGAGCAGCAGTTCATAGTGGCAGAACAGCAACAATGGCGACAGAGGCAACGGAACAACCAGGGCAGCAGAAAGCAACAAACAGCATGCCTCTGTCTCTCTGTCTCTTTGTCTCTCTTTCTATTACACCAGGCTCTCTGCCTCAGCCTATCCGCCTCAGGCCACTCCTATAATTCCCAGCAGTACTCGGACCTATCATCCCATCAGTACTAAAACACATAATCCCAATGGATCATGAGTCAAGTCTCAAACTCTAGAAGTCCCCGCCCCACCATTGCATGAGGCTTTGGGGGGACAACTAAACATAAACCATAACAACCGGTCTCTTTTTTTCCCCCACCAGGGACAAGAACCTAGCAAATTTGGTGAAGGAGACAAAGTGGTCAGTGAGCTCCATTCTGTGGTGAGTGGGGTGCTACTCCACCGGGGTCGAGACTGTGGGGTTCCGAGTTCTTCATCCCCCGGATATCCCCCGCATCTCCTATGCAGGACTCTAGCTCAGGGTGTAGTTTCTCAAACCCACCTCATTTCTCATCTATTCTTCAGGGCTCCTCGGCCTCTCCTGAAGTCTTCAACTTTGACACTTTCTGGAAGGTGAGTTCTATAAGATGGCTCTGTTCACTCGCCTTTGAAAAACTGGCTGAGGGCCCTCAGCCCTTCAGGCTGAAATCCTCTTTCTGTATTCACAGGCAGAAGTAGCCCTGCCCTCCTTCTGACCTGAGACCTTGGGCCAATTAAACTATGACCTGATATGGACATTCTTTATGTTTTTTTGCAGAATTTAAAATCCAAGCTGGGTTTCATTAACTGGGATGCCTTTGACAAGGTAAGTTCTGAAAGGCTACGCAATCCTGGTCTTCATGGGAGAGCAAGACAGGAGGGAAAGCTGGCAGGCCAGGGAACAGTAATAGTGGCCACAAAGAAGGCATGTCACTAAGTGCTAAAACCAAAGCTAATGTCCAAACTATGACTTGAAAAGAACAGAGAATTTGGGGAAGAACTGAGAGCCGGGGTCAACATATGGGTCTGAGCCGGTGTGGAGTGTCAGCCCCCCACTTTGAATGGGGAAGGTGAAGGGGGCAGCCTGATTTAGCCAGCGATGGTGAACCTTCTAGAACTTTTAATGATTCCAACAGTGCACTGTGGCACGAGTGCCATACATTTGCCACCCCTGTTCTGTGGGAGAGACTTAATGCAGGGTCAGGCGGGGCTCCAAGGGCCCATGAGGACTGACATACTTAGGAAAAGAAAGGAAAGGACCCAGACAGCTGCTGGGAGGCTGGGAGGTGACAGGCATTACTCTGGGCCCTGTATCCACCGGGGTCCTAGGAGACAGCTGGTCAGAGAGCCCCTCCTCCTTTCTTTCCTGCCCACCCCTCCCTGATGCCAGCCTGATGTGACATCAGAACAGCAGAGCTGACAGAGCTGGGCTGTCAGAGAAGGCAGAACACAATGCAAACCACTTACCCAGGTGGAAGCTGTGAAATGCACCCTGCTTCTACCCTTCTTTTTTTTTTTTTTTGAAAAATATGAATTAGTTGCTAAGATGTAAAATGGTACGTGCTTACAATCCCAGCTCTCTGCGGACTGAAGCAGGAGGGTTACAAGTTTGAGTATCATCCGTGCAACATAGCAAGACGCCTGTCTCAAAATAATGTGCGAAGGCTCTAGATCCGAACCCCAGTATTGGGGGTGGGGAGATAGCCTGGTAGACTCAATGTCTGCCTGACAAGTGCAAGGACTTGGGTTTGATCCCTAGTATCATCACATGTCATGCCAGCCCTGCCCCTGGCACACCTTGCTGGCCACTGAAACCAGGCGTGGTGGCACACGCCTATCATAACAGCTCTGGGGAGGCTGAAACAGGAGGATCACTATGAGTCTGAGCTGTGTAGTGAGACCCTGTACTAAACATAGATAAAAAATAATTTTAAAAAAACAGTATAGGCGCGATAAAAGGGAAGTGGGAGAAGGGACAGGGACAGGGATAAGGAAGACATATAAATGTCTAGATTGGTGGTTTCTTAAAAATTTTATCAGCGCTGGACCCTCCTTTCATGAGGCAGTGAAGGACAGATGGAGGCTGAGTGGCGGCTGCTTTTGCCGAGAGTTCTTGTGCTGCATGCTGTACTCAGCCTGCCCATCGCATCCCACTTCCATGTGGTCTCGTGAGGGCTGAGGGTCTGCTCCTTCATGTGAGGGACTGAAGACGAGGATCCTGGCCTTTTCTAAGCCTGCAGTCTCTGTGGGGAGCAGGCAGTGGTGGCCGATGGGCAGGCAGCCGGACTGAAATTTCAGGAAAAGCCAAGTCTAACCACTGGGAAAGATGGGGATGAGGAAGACGCAGAGGGCTGGGCTGTGCTGAAGTAGCAAAATGAATTCCCTGTTATTAGAGATCAGTTTCTGACAGGGGCAAGGACCACTTCCCAGTTGGGAAGCGGGACAGACGGCTAAGCACTGCTGCCCGTCTTGTGGGGGCAGGAAGGGCACAACTACCCCTTGGCCCTCCTGGAGAAGGAAGGGATGAAGGAGATGCATGGAGCTCTGCTAGGGGGAGGAGAACTGAGGACTTAAATCAGAGGGGTGAGGAGAAGGGACCAAAGGTCACCTCCTGGGGTCCACATGACCACAGTGGGCTGCAAGGTCCTTAAAGATTTTTAAAGCAGGGGTCTATGCCCCATACCTCACCTCACCCCCAAATCTGTACTGCTCAAGCTTCTTCATAGAGCTTATTTCTTTGCCCAGGACGAGAGACGCAACTCGTGACCTCCAGGCAAGGAGCTACCAGCTGGACGGGAGATCCCACTCCCTCCCTAAAGAGCCCCTCTCTTGCCCCTACTCTTGTGTCTCAACCCTTAATTTGGTCTCATGCTCTTGAAATAAATCTCAGCTGACCCCCCCCCCCCCACGCTGGTCTCTGCTCCTTTTATTTTTTCTGTCTCTGCTGTTGGCCCTAGGGGTTGGGAGGAATGGTCACAGTCCCACAGTGATGTGCTGGGGGTGGGAGGTCAATTAGCAGCCGAAAAGGTGGGAGGCCAGGGTCACTTTGCTACAGTTCTGTTGGACTTGGGTAGCAATGGGGCTGGGAATGAAGACAGTCCAGTGTGCTGGGGGGGGGGGGGGCGGGGGCTGGTCAGTGGCTCTGAAATCGAGCCACTTGCCTTACTTCCAAAATAGCTTCTGGTGTGCCAAGAGACTCCTGGATCCCCTCAGTCCCCAGCCCTCCAACCTGAGTCATAATAAGATTCTGAAGGTTGAGAAACTGCAGGAAGGTGGGCTTCGGCGAGCAGGGGTGGGCTCCTGGCTAACCCACTCGCTGCCTTTCATCCACAGGGCAAACTCCTATCCCCTAACACCCGG
Organism: Myocastor coypus; assembly: GCA_004027025.1. NCBI lineage: Eukaryota > Metazoa > Chordata > Mammalia > Rodentia > Myocastoridae > Myocastor > Myocastor coypus. The sequence goes on from PVJA010021979.1 coordinate 23,782, forward strand.
GCTCTCCTCTACTTCCGAAGACTCTGGGAGGTAGGAGAATTTCTGCTTTGCCAAGAACTGGTGACCCTGGTTATCACACCCCTCTGCATACCCCCCCCCCACACACACACCAGGGAGCTTCCCGTCCCCAGGAGCCGACCAGTCACAAAACTGCCTTCTCATTTTGTTTTTAGATTTATTTATTTTTTATTTTTGTCTGATATACAGTTTATTTTTTATTACTTTTTAATAAGCAATAACAATGTGATAGTTTCAAAACACTAGTACATTCACAATAATTGACACATTGCATATTGTTGTTCTCATAGTAGTTATACAGAGCACAAGGTGTAGACATGATAAATTTTCTAATTGATATTGGTAGGGAAAGAAAAAAAACCAAAAAATTTGTTCTCTCTGAGGGAGATAGCTCTGCGGCACAAGTGCTGGACTGCCAAGTGCAAGGTTGTGAGTTTGAAACCCAGTCTTGCAAAAAAAAAAAAAGAAAAGAAAAAAAAAAAAACTTGCTCTCTTTGAACTGAGAGGAAGCAGTTGTACACACAGTCCAATGTTCCACAGTGGCTGCCTTCTCATTTTTGAGGCGGGTCCTCTCACTCCAATCTTTTCATTTTATTTGTATATGTTTGTGATCAACAGTAATTACATTCTTCTTGGGGCTACCTCAGTCTTATCACCAGTGCCACCTCAAACTTAAACACCCCCAGCCTCTCACAGCTTATCTTCATGGAACCCCCGAATCCCTTCCCCGCAGCGGCCTGGAAACTCTCACCCAGCCCTTGGCCCCTTCCCACCCTGAGTACTGGCTTCCTGCCGTTCCTTTCTCCCTCTCCCTCCAGGACTTCAAACGAAAAACTCCTTTTTTCAACTGGAAAGAAATTTCTGAGGTAAGGAATGAGGCGCAGAGCTCTTCCCATTGGTTGAGGAAACAGGCCTGGGACTGGGGACTTGGGTCAGTCCCATAGCAGGTGGCTTGCTGAGGCCGCTGCCCCAGTTTCTTGCCCTCATCCCGCTACTTTATGCAACATGGAGTGTGAGTGGGCCGGACGGAGAGGCTGTGAGTCACCGTGGGGAGTAGAAAGCCTCCTTGTAATAAAAGCCCAGGGCTCCAGCTTTGGGCTCCACAGATACACAATCATGAAGCCGGCAACCGTCTCTGCTCTGCTGTTGGCCCTACTGGGCCTGGCCTGGTTAGAGGGCACTCATAGCTGGGTGGGTACACATGATGAGCAGCTGAGGGGAGACTAGGAGGGGGCAAAAGGGACCTGGGCTTGGGATGCACTTTCAGTGTCAGCAAAGGGGCACTGCAGAGGGAAGATGAAGAGAGAGAGGGCAGGATGTTGGGGAAGAGGCGTCAGGCAAGTGAGGGTCTGGATGGCTGGTCCACAGGAAGGATAAGCAGGACCCCGGGTCCTACAAAAGATCTCTTCTCATTCTGCATTGGCACAGGGAAGCAGAACCCTTGGGCACTGCGTGGGGCAGGCTTTTGGGGACAGGAAGGGAATCAAGGCCTTTCCCTGATGTCGTGATGCACACATGTAGGAGCTGCATGGAGGGGTTTGTTTGCTTTTTCAAGAAAAGCTAGAAATTTGAGTTTTAAATGGTCAACAACTAATTTAATACTTTTTAAAAAGTCAGACCAAAGAAAACGTGTCTGAAAGCTGACGGACAAGCAGTTTGTTACCTCAGGGTCAGGACTAAGAGAGGGGTGAGAAGGTTCAGTGTTGGGTGTGGACAAGGCCGAGGGTTAAGTCTGACAGGACTTGACCTTACAATGAAAGGGAGGCATGAATGGTGGAGTCTGAGTAGAAAGGGGGGTGACTGGGAAACTTGGCTTCTCTCTCACAGCGTAGAGCCGCCCCAGCCTGGCGGGCAGGAGAGTGCCCTCCGTCCTCTGCCTCCCTGTATCTTTTTCCTTTCCTTCCTTCCTTGGGCTAGGAGCTAACGCCTGTCCCTTCAAAGACTCTAGAGAAACAGGGCTTAGAGGGCCTGGGAGGAGCAGCAGGGTTTGGTGTAGGCAAAGGCGGGCTGGGCCAAGGGGCCGCGGCTGACCTAGAGTTGCCTGTGGGTTCTACCCATTCGTCATGCTATTGCGCCTCGGCCCAGGGCTGCCAGCGCGAGAGGTGTGTGGGTGGGGCTGGTGTTGCCCAACGTGCTTCTCCACCGCCACTCCCGCCTTGGCTGTGGGAACCTGTGCCCTACATCTATCTGGGCCATCAGCTTCCCCTGGGCCGCTGAGCTTACCGAGGGCCCTTCGAGAGGTGGGATGGGTGAGATGCCGGGGCTTTAAGTGGAGGGCAGAGCACAGGCAGCAGGATGCAGGCGTCTGCGAGCCTGCGAGGCCTGCAAGGCCAAGGAGATGCCAACTGTGGCCTCTCTCTCCCTTCTAGGACATAGACATGTCATCGATGCAGAAGAGGGCAGAGGTTGCTAATCAGGTGAGTCGCTGCTCTCGGACCCTTGTGGAAGCCCTCAGTCCCTCAGCCCTGCGTGTGAGCTGTCCCTTTTACTCCCCATCCAAGAGTTCTCTCAGCCGGAGACAGGAGGGCAAGAGGCAGCGGCACTGATGCGTCACCTAGACCCCACCTCTCCCCTGATCTCCCGCCTGAGCTCCCAAGTCTCCCTGGACGGCTGGGGGAGGTGCCAGGGAGGGAGGTGTCAGGCCCTTGGGGCTTAGACAGTTAGGAGTGTGGAGGGGTGAGCTCCTATGGCTGGGAAAACCTTCCAAACCTGATCTGGAAGAGGGGAAGGCAGGGGCTTTCTTGTCCAGTCAGGGCAGGGAGATGGGGCGTTCATTCCAGAGCCACACGCCTTCATCTTTTTTTCTCCCCTCCTACTGCCACAGAACTACTATCACAACCAGCAGGCATACCCCACTATGCCCAGTGGGCAGAACTCACTGAAGAGCACCCCCAAGGTGAGGGTCACCATGCCTATTTCTCCCACGGGCCAGGCCACCAGAACAGAGATGGAGGGAGGTCTTCACTGAAAACCAGGCGACTGTCCCGCTTGGGAGGGAGACTTGGGCCCCTGGACAGGGAGCGGGAATCAAGGCTCCTCCAAGCCACCCTCTCGGTGAGCAGCCTCAGAGCAACGGAGAAAAGCAGGAAGCAAGCGCCTCCCAGAGAGAAGTGCAGCTATGGCGAAGGACGCCCCGCCCTCCATGGGGCAGCTGGCCTTTTCTCAGGTGACCCTTTCTGGACAGTGAGCAGAGGAGAGGACATCGGACTAGCCCTGCTGGAAAGCTAGCCAGGAGCTGTTAGTTGAGGGGAAACGGAATGCTTTTATACCACAAAGGAAATACAACGCAACAGCACACCAGACGTTTGTCTTATGCAGTTGCAAAGGGGGCAGTATTATAATGGCAGGAAACGAGTGTGAGGGCTGCTGATGAGGCCAACAGAGTACAGCTAGACTGAGGGTTTCCCTCTCTCAGAACACGAAAGCGCCTAACGGAAGGGAGAGAACTTTCTGTGCAGGGATGGGACGAAGTGGTGAGGCGCAGGAAGTATAGATGCCATCTCAGCACTATCTGGTGTCCCTTGGCTCCTTCCTCTCCCTGTGGCCACTGTGTGCTCAGGGGCCATAGTAAATGTCACCTCCTTAGGGGGAAAAGATCTATACACTGAATGTCCACTGTGAGCCTGCAGGGCCTTGGTGAAGCCCATGGTCAAGTCAGGGCACAGCAAGGCCACCACAGCTACACACACACACACACACACACACACCCAGCTCCTCTCATCTTTTCTCCACAGGGAGTAAGCACTGCTTCATCCTCGGTGAGTATGGGGCCTGAGAAAACCTGGCTCAAAACAGAAGAGGCCTGAGGCCAGAGTGGGTGAAGGGGACGGTGGCATCCACTCAACCGTTCTGTCCTCCAGGCTTCCCGGGCACAACCTGGTGTGCTGCATTGGCTGAAGTTTTGGTAGGTGAGTGTCAGAGAGAGTGACAGGAGCCCACGGGCCAGGAGCTGAGGCAGTAGCCTGGAGCAAAGGCGGGACCCTGGCATTTCCTCAGACCAGCACCACAAAGTGGTTTGTGGTTTCCTTAAGGTCAATGCCGGCTGTGGGGATAGAGGAGCAGATCTCATTGTGGGGTGTGGAGGAAGAGTCCCAAGAAAACGATCTGGGACATATGGAAATCAGCCTGAGTTCTGACCCGGGTTGGCGGGTGGGGTGGGGGTGGGGAATAAGCAGAGAGGGAGCCATGTGGCCCCACAGGGGGCGGGGTGCACTGGGGAAGGACAAGAACTGTCCCTGGGAGCTGTAGAGAGGAGAGTCTCTGTGGATAGAGGAGATATGTGGCTCCAGAGGCACAGGGATTAGAGATTAACTTGCGGGGAGCCATAAAATTTGTTTTAAGTAGAGCCAAAAGCGTGGGGCAGTGAAGACGGGCCAGGCAGGAAGCAGGCAAATAGCCTGAGCCTGGCAGCGGCAGGAAACAACATCGACATCCGGTTACAACTGATTTAGGAGAAGTCACACGCAGTCTGTCGTTTAATCCTCTCATTTTTTTCCCCAGAAAATTATTTCCCGTCACCACTGAGACCTCCTGAACGCCAGTCTTCAGAGAGTCCAACTTCACTTCCCCAGCTTCCCAACCTGCGCCACCCTCCTGGGTGCTGATGGCCACATCTGCTGGGGTGGGAACCTGGCTCACCTGCCCCCTCCTCCTTCCCCTGTACTGCGGGCTCTTGGTGACAACTAGCTCGATGGAATAAGCAGCCACTTTCTTCACCTACTCTGTGTTGTGACCTGACATTTTTCCAGGAAAGAAAGAAAAAGAAATTCTCCTTCTTTTGAGTTTCTCTATGGAAATAAAACACGAATCCTGGTTCCCAAAGGCTTTTACAAATCGTATTAATACTCTGCTGATGTCCTAGGTCAGGGAGGACAGAAGGATCATTTACGGTCAGTCTGTCGTCCTCCTGAGAATGGTACCAAGCGCATGTGGCAGGCAAAGAGAAGCAGGACCTAGATTTTAGCCCTGACCTGACAAGAAGCTGCTAGTCCATTTCTCTATGCGTCAGTTTCTCAACCTGTTAAAAAAATTATCTTTGCCCAGTCTGTCGGAATACCACGCTTACTGCGTGTGACGTAGTCGTCGACGTCTTAGTGGCCAGAAAGGGTGGTAGCATCGGTGTTCAAATCAGGAGGCTGAAGTATAGAGGCTGCCTGAGACAAATCCAGTCCTGGTGGGGAAGGGAGAGGATAGAATGTAGGACTGAGGGCTGCTAGACAGTAGGCCTGGGGGTGAAAATATACTCGTGCTGTGAACATATACCTGCAAAAAACAACCTAAGAGGGTCTATTTTGCCTCCTGGTTTCAGAGGTTCCTGTTTGTGGTCACCTGGCCCTGTGGCTTCTGGGCCTGAGGTGGGATAAGATGTCAAAACTGAGTGTGTGGTAAAACAGAGGAGTTCACCTCATACCCTGCAGGAGACACAATATATCCTTCAAAAGCAAGCGGGCCTCATCTCTGAATAGCCCGTTTGATGGTGAGCACATCCCTGAGGTGAGGGGCCCTCAGGGTCCTGTCGCCCCTCAAGGCTTCAGCTCCCGACACTACTTGCACTGAACGGCAAGTCCTCAATAGGGCAACGACAGCATTCAAGGTGGATGAATGGGAGTGGCTGGGTCCATGTGTCTAGGAAGGATATGTCAAAGCCATTGTCTTATATACAGCTGTTATGGTTTATGTCTAGTTGTCCCCCGCCAAAGCCTCATGCAATCATGGGGTGAGGACTTCTAGAGTTTGAGACTTGCCTCATGATCCCTGGGATTATGTGTTTTAGTGCTGATGGGATTATGGGTCTGAGTACTTCTGGGATTATGCGTGTAGCCTAAGGCGGATAGGCTGAGGTGGAGAGCTTGAATATAATATAAAGAGAGACAGACAGACTCGCGCTGTTGCTCTCTGCTCCGCTGATTGTTCTGTTACCTCTGTCACCATTGTCATTGTTCTGCCACCATGAACTGCTGCTCTCCGCCATGTGCCTCTCTGCCTTGGATCCAGCCAAGAATGGACTGAAACCTCCAGTAACTATGAGCTAAATAAACCTTTTCTTCCTTCATTTTGGGTGTTGGGTATTTGTCCCAGCAATGAGAGAAAAGTAACCAAGACAACAGTTAACCTGAATTTCCAAGGAGGGAGACAGAAAACTACTTTGCTAATGAACTCCTGGAAGAGGCCGAGGCCCTGGGCACGTGCTGAGCTCAAGGCTATCACAAGCTGAGGAGCCCTCAGCCAGGGCGGGCGGTCTGCAGGTAGTCCCTGAATCCCATCCGGCTGGCACATTGTGCCCTACTGTCCTCCCCTGGTATTCCTGCAGGGAAACAGGTAGGAAGAGGAGAACCGGAGCATCCTGCCTCTAAGCAACTCCCTGTCCAATTGCAAGGTGCTGGAGGGCGTAGCCCTTGTCTTTCTTGGCTGTTGCCCCAAACTAATAGGCTCAGAGGGCCTCTAATAGTGTAATAAAAGAAACTCAGCCCCAACTGATCCAAGCCAGCAAGGAGCAAAGGTGAAGCCAGTCTTTGGCTCCTCCCTCCACCAACCCTGTCGCTTGCCTGGAATCCTGGCTATAGGGTAGCCTTCGCTCTCCCCTGTTCCACTCTGTAGGGAGAGCCTCGCAGTACCTCCTAGCAGCCACAGGGAGGCGCACGTGAGCAGGCACAGGGAGGCCCCTCTGTTCTCACAAGGAACAGGCCGTTTTGAAGGCAGGGGAGTGAAGGATGGGAAATGGGAACTGAGGTTTCCTGCAACCAGTGGGGGGTAGGAGGGTTGAGAGGGAAGCAGGGGTAGCCTAGGTGGTTCTGGACTCTTGGGGTGTTCTTGGACCAAAAGGCTGAAAGCAGTTCTTCCAGGTTTAAAGTGGTACTGGGGGTTTTTCTTTTCTTTTGCGGTACCGGGGATGGTCCTTGCCAGGCAGGTGCTTATGCCGCTGAGCTATATCCCCAGCCCCTTCCAGTTGAAGCAGATTAAGGTTCTGGCACGGGGACATCACCTTTTCTGGGGATCTCTACAGTAGCTGCTCTCGACCCAATGTTGGTTCTCCCGCGACCCCCAGGAAAGTATCCCTGATCAGAACTTTCCGCAAGCTTCTCACTCATTCTACAGAGAAATGCTGGCTGCTCGCCAAGCCGTGTCATTTGCCTCTGGCCTCCCTCTCCGGTCGGGAAGTACCTGGTCGGAAGGCCAGCCCCTCAAGGGACAGCGCAGGAGTGTTGCTCCTTACCCACCCCTGGATCCAAGACCCTCAGAGGGCCACTGTTACTGCTGCTCTCAGGTCTCAATTCTTTCTAAAATGTTAATGCTAAGCTGGGCGTGGTGGCGCATGCCTGTAATCCCAGCACTCGGGAGGCTGAGACAGGAGGATTGGTGCGAGTTCGAGACCAGCCTGGGCTACAAAAGTGAGCTCAGGACCAGCCTCAACTGCATAGCGAGACCCTGTCTCAAAAAGACAAAAATAAATAAATAAATAAATAAAATAAAATGTTAATGCTTACTTTTTTCTTTTCTCTTTTTTCTGGCTGTACCCTACTTCTACTCCTCCTTCCCTTTCTTCTCCATGGACTGGGGAGATGGCTTGGTGGTCTAAGCACCTGCCTGGCACATGCAAGGACCCAGGTTCAATCCCCAGCACTTTGTGCTGTGCTGACCCCACCCCAGACTCACTGAGCCAGACCCAGAAACCTGGCATGATGGTGCACGCCTGTAATCCCAGTGCTGCGGAAGCTGCAACAGGAGGATTCAGTCCAAGCTCTCTAACTAGACCCTGTACCAAATAAATAAATAGGAATTATCTTGCTGACTTGTCCAGACTGACTCAGAACTTGTGATCCTCCTGCCTCAACCTCCTAAGTAGCTGGGATCACAGACATGCACCACCATGCCCGACTTGCTTATTTTCTTATTTCTTTTCAGTCATCAATTCAAATGTTCCTCCCCAGCCCCGTGGCATCACCCTGCTTTCTTCACAGTGCCTGCCACTGTCTGAAGTTGGATAATGTGGATATTGTAGATAGTTTCCTTATTATTTATTTATCCACCTTTATTATGGCCACAGGTTGGGATCTGTTTCCTCCATTGTGACATCAGCTCCGCAGAGCACACACTTGGTCTACCTGGTATTTCCAACACCAAGAACCCAAGTGGGTGCTCAGTAAATATAAATTAGCACATCGGAGGAGGGGTTGTGACTGAGTGGGTGTAGGCCAGGAAGTCTTCCTGGAGATGTTTCAGCAAAGGGCGCACAAGGTGGGTGGTGGAGGAAGAAATCAGACCTGCTAGGCCATGTAGCTGCTTTCTGGGATGTGTTATTATTAACATTGGCAAAGAGAAAACGAAAACGGGACAAGCAAGCCTTGAGTTCTGCCTCCTAACGCCCCATACCCTCTCCTATTATCACAGCCTTGACTGCCTTTCTTTTTTTGTTTTGCTTTTCTTTGAGTCCATGTTTGCAGTACACACCAGTGGCGTTCCTCATGGGGAGTTGGAACACGTACACAACACATCTTAATTCTGTTTTCAATTTCCTCTCCTCTCTTCATCTATTGGTCTCCTTCCATTTTGCAATCAGTCTATTTCCTATTACCTATCTTTTGTTTTGTTCTTCCTGTATATTTTGGGTTTCTCATCTAAGAGAAGCCACGCAGTATAACCTTACGGTCTGTGGTGGATTAAATGAGTCATGGTCAGCTTGTAGCCCCCGGCTGAACTGAACCAGCGTGGTGCCGGGTGTAGAGGGCCCACCTGAGGAGTGTAGCCAGCAGCCTAGGAGGAGACTGGAGGGGAAGATGGGGCACTGTGGGCCTCCCTGGAAGCTTGTCATACTGGCTCTCCTGATAGGAACCTGGCCGTTGCTCCTCTAACGAGGAGCCTCACTGCTGCAGCTCTCTTTGGGGGAGCTCTGCTTTTTACCTTGAACGTTGCTTGCTCAATCCAGTGAAGATCCCTCAGCCTACTGGCCTGGATCCCTTATCCAGCTAGCACTGACTTTCTAGCTTCCACCATTGACCTTCGGGCCCTCTCAGTGCAGATCCTTGACACAGGCTTGAATGAGACATTATCATAGGTCTAGGCTTCCAGTTGGATTCACGGTGGCCACACTACGGACTCTAGGTCTCCAGCTGCACTTGTGCAGGACATTGTCCTGGGACCTAGGGCCTCAGCTGGATTCTTTGAATCTCTAGCATGTGGACAGATTTCTTATACTCGGCAGTTGACTGTTCAGTGAATATTATAAAATAATTCTATAAATTATGTGTCCTGTATTAAATCCTTTCCCTTATAAAGCCTGACTACAACATAGTCTCAAAGTGAACCCATTTTCCTATAAATGACTCAGTTCCCTTCCTTATGGCACAGGGGTACTCCTCATACATAAGCACCACACTCTTCTTTATCTACTCGTCTATTGCTGGACGTAGAGGCTGCTTCCAAGATTTTGCTATTATGGATTATGCTACTACATTCATGGATGGTCATCTATCACTGTAATTGATCTTTAATTCTTTTGGGACAATACCCAGAAGATGAATAGCTAGGCCAAATGGAATTTCTAGTTATAGTTTTTGGAGGAATCACCGTACTGATTTCCACAATGGTTGTGGTAGTTTCTGTTCCAGTAACAATGTAGAGGGGCTTCTTCCCCCGACACATACAACCTCTATGGCATTTGCTGTTACTTCCTTTCTTTCCTCTTTCTTTCTTTCTTTCTCTGTTATTTGATTTCTTGGTGACAACCATTCTTTCTGGAGTAAGATGTTTTAATTTGCATCGCCATAATGATCAGACATGTTGAATATTTTCTCATGTATTTATTGGCCACTTGTACTTCTTTGTTTTGCCCATTTTGGATGGAGTCTTTTATTGGAGGGGTCTAATATTTTTGAGTTCCTTATTTATTCTAGACATGAGTCCTCTGTCTAAGGAATACCTGCCAAGATGTTTTCTTGTTTTACAGGTTTACTCTTTAATCTGTTGATTGTTTCCTTTGCTGTGGCAGAAGTTTTACAATTTGGTATGATCTCCTTTGTTGTCTCCTGATGATATTTCTTGTGCAACTGAGGCATTGTTCAGAAAATCCTTGCTTACAGTTATGCCTTCAGGAGTTTTACCTATTTTACCTTCCAGCACATTAGATGTTTTCGTTTTAAAACAGATCTTTGATCCATCTTGATTTTAGTCTTTGGTGAGACATGGATAAAGAGGCCATCTTCAGCACATGGATATCTAGTTTCCCCAGCACCATTTATTAAAGCAACTATTGTTCCTCTAGTATACATTTTTGTCAAATCAGATGCGTGTGCCTGGGGTTGTTTCTGGTGCAAAACATTGATCTATACTGATGCATTGCTCCACATGCCTGTCTTCCTGTCAGTACCATCCTGGCCAGCTTTCTTTCCAGGGAGCGCATAGCTTTTCACCTCTGTGCTCACCAAACCGTGAAGACTGGGTGCCTGTTCCTGCAAGCCCCTTCCCATCACCCAGGGAGCTGGCTCCAGCTTCCCTGAGTGTCTGCGGTGTAGCAATCAGGGCTGGGCCTCACCTTTCATCCTCATGCAAGTTCTGGCAGATTGGGGTGGGGCCAGGTCTGTGGGATTTACCGGTATTCCCAGAGAGTGAACAGGGAATCCAACCAGGCCTAGAGATGTGATTCCATGACCCTGTGGCGCACATCCAAAGTATAACTGAGACCTGAGTGGATTCCTTTTTCACCTACCACCTGAATGGCTGTGATCTTCCCCGTGGAAGACTTTCCACCCTCTCTTCCCCTACCTGTGCAACCACTGGACACTGGACACGCGAGGAACACAGACTCATGAGTCAGGAGACAAGTGTGGAAGGAGAGCCTAGACTTTAAAATCATTACTTACAGTAAAAATCAGGTAACGTTGCATTACCTTAAAAATGTCGGGGATGCCTACTGGGAATTTTCCCAGAAGAACTCAAAACTTCATACCATAGCGATATCTGTGCACCTATTTTTATAGCAGCCCAATTTGTAATAGCCAAATCTTGGAAACAACCAAAATGTCCATCATTTGAAGAATGGTTAAAAAAAATGTGGTATTTTTATACAATGGAATACTACTCATCCATAAAGAATGATAAGTTTGAAGACTTCATATATAAATGGATGTCTATTGAACATATACTCATTAGTGAAATAAACCAGACCTATA
>PVJA010021980.1:0-34833 GCA_004027025.1 Myocastor coypus
ATATGCAATATGTCAACTTTCAAAGAAAAGAAGGGGGAAAAGAAAAAAAAAAGTAATGTGGATTTAGAAAGGTTAATGTTTAATTGTTTGATCAATCTTATATACCTATATGTATTAATCTAAACTGATCTGATGATGAAAATATGTAATATAACCATTGTTAAATTTAAACAATAAAAAAATTGAAAAAAAAAAAAAACACAAAAAAAAACAATGGCAGCCTCTCTAACCCAGATTCATTTTCCCCCTGCAGAACCTGTTTAACACACCTTGGTGTTGATTTGTTTATTTATTTCCCATCTCTCTTTTGATCATAAATTCCCCCAAGGAACAGGCTAGAGGTCTGTGTCACTCACTTGTGGAAGTCTGGGCCTAGGGCAGGCTCCGCATAGAGTAGGCTATGGGTAAATATTTGTTGAATACGCATGCATTAGCACCTTAATGCGTCATTAATAAAAGGTTCTCAGAATTACATAGAGAGATGTGAAAAACAAAATGTGTTGTCATCCAAAATAAACAAAAAGTGCACGTCCTGTGGGCATTCCTGTTTACCACATGGGAAGCAAGAAACATGCCAGACTCAAGACAGGATTAAGGGCGGAGTGTGGTGGTGGTTTTCAATTTGCAAGATTAGAAATGTCAACAAATTGCATTTGATTCAAAATTCTAAAAGCCCAGCCAGCGTGTCTTGGACTCTAAGCAAGGTAGCTGGCACACACGAGGCTTGTGAGACCTGCGGTGCTTTTACATGGCACGCTGTACGTCTGAATCCAGGCACACAAGTCCAGCAAGACAACCTTCCCATGGACAAGTGAGGACCAGTTACGCACACCTCCATCTGGCCATCAGAACAACTACTATGAAGAGAACAATACACAATACAGCAGCCATTGCTAATTTCCTATCATCTTGTTCAGAAATGTGGCATTATTATTATTATTATTATTATTATTATTTTTGTCTTTTTTGAGACAGGGTCTTGCTATGCAGTTCAGGCTGGCCTTGAGCTCACTTTTGTAGCCCAGGCTGGTCTCGAACTCACATCAATCCTCCTGCCTCAGCCTCCCAAGTGCTGGGATTACAGGCGTGAACCACCACGCCCGGCTTGGCATTATTTTTATTGCTTTTTAATTTTTATTGCTTTCTCAAAAGAAAAGCAAAGAAAGAAAGCAAAGAAAACTGAAGATTCTGCAAGTAGTCTGAACACATACCAATGAGCTCCTTATTTCTGACATCCAAGGCCATGTTCCGTAGCGCTGTGGCCACTGCGCACACCACGCGGTCGTTGTCTATTCGGAGCAACTCCACAAGAATGGGCAGGCCTTTTTCCTTCCGGACAGCAGCTCTGATATACACTGACCACTGCCAAAAGAGGGAAGGCAAAGGGCATCAGGAACAGCACTGACAACCCTTCGGGGGAGTGTTTCTTGCGGGGCTTCCAGACCGCTGTGTACAGGAGCCAGAAAGCTGAATTATCAAGACCTGGTTACACAACAGGTTGAATTTGTTACACATGCATCGACACATTGTAGGCTGGGTTTCTGCCTTCTACACGTGGCGAAAATTTCAGGTTTGGTCAATGGATCACACTTCATTTCTCTTGAGACCGAGGTTTTAGTACTTGCATTAGAAAGCCATTTGTGGGGAGGGCAGACTAGAGGTGTCAGGGTAGCAAAGTTTGGGACGGGAAAGGTTGCCCCTTAGGCAGTAAGAAAAGGAACATACCACAAATTAGGAATGCAATGGGCCGGATATAGGTGACATTTTTTTTTTTTTTTTTTTATTAAAGAGCTATGAATTTGGAGGTGGGTCACAGCAATCATTTGCCGAAAGGCAAAATACCAGCCCTCTGCTGGGCAAGGGAGAGAAAAATGACAGAAGGAGGCAGGGGTAAGGAGAGGTAAACCTAAGAATAAGACTCGCAAGAGGAACTTGCGAAGTCATTTCCCGCCCCTGAAATCCATTGCGATCAAAATGCGTTATGCCCAAGGGCCGTCACTCAGTGTCTTATTCATAAAGTAAGACATCGAGTTGGGGTCGGTGGCAGCCGGCCTTCATGGCACGCAGCTAACGCCTTGCACTGAAATGTACAGGTGCAACTGACAGAATGTGGGAGGTCCGCTTTTCCAACGCGAGCACAGACGCCGTGGCATCTCCTACAGTGTCCAAGAGAAGAGTGTGAACTAGAAATACCGCCAGACGAGGAGGCTGTCACCAGTTACAACTGCATTTCCAGTCTGAGTGAATCGCACTCACAGAACGAGGTCCTGCTCAGAACCCGGCCTCCCCCCGCCCGCGCCGGCCCTCGCCACCCCCCACCCCCTCAGCGGCAGGCTCCCCAGAGCTGGCTCTCACCTGTGGCAGGCAGGGAGCCCCCTCTGGCAGTGAACGTAGGGCATACGCCATGCCTGCCACATCCTCAGCCCAGCCCTGCATGAAATATGAGATTAAAAAAAAAACAAACAACTTCATCCCATCCTACGTTAGAAGTCACATTCACAAAGTTTCTTATTACCATCATCCCACAACGCACACTTCTCTGCTTTCTGCCTGCCAAGCGCAAGAAGCCTGCAGTGGGCATCAAGCAGGCAAAACTCTTGGGGCACCTCTTGGTTTCGGGGGCACTATTTGACAGCTCCACTCTCCAGGGGCAAAGAGACGTCTGGATACAGAGGCCCAGCACGGTGTGAAAGCCGCTGATTGAGATTCAGGTCTGACCCTCCTTCCCACAGAGCACAGTTCTTGCTCCTGGCTCCGTGGCCCACTTCAGACGGTGCATAGCCCACGAGCCAGAGGAGACTTCCTCTGGACACCTGCACTGGGCCCTTCTGGGTCTCAGGGCCCCCCGCACAGCAGACTGGAAGCCCGAGTGTTCTCAGAGTCCCATGCTTGGGCATTTCTCTAAAAGTAGGCAGGGAACTCAGCAGAAGGAGGGACTTGGGAATCTGTGTACGGGGCTTCTGCGGGCATGTTGCTGGTTCTCTCTGACACTGGGGAGAGAACCTGTCTTTCCAGGCAGGAACCGGGGACATCCCAGCAATCCGAGGCAGGCCAGATGCCAGCCTTTGAGACGACTCTGACCCGGCCTGCTTCCTTCTGCCCTCACGCTACTGGCTGGCTTTGGTGGTCCCTTTTAATGCTCCAAACAGCATGGGGGTGGACATTTTTTCTCCCTGTATTTAGGACAGAGTCTACAGGGTCTACGGGATCTCACTACATAGATCAGATTCGTACTGACTCTCTTGTTTTCAGCCTCCCAAGTGCTGGAATTACAGGCGTGCACCATCACACCCAGTCTCAATGGCTGTCCCAGTGGGCCCCATGGGCAGGACTGGCACAGCATGCCCCAGGGGGATTGTACTCCAACTACTGCACTCTGCCTAAGCAGCGGCCCTAGTCCACTGAGCTATCAGGCTGGCCCTTGACGTGGACATTCTTGCTTTATTAAGAAAATTCAGGATCATGCTGTAATGACATATGACATTTTTCCTTTAAAAATTTTAAGTGCATGTGCAGAGTTAAGAAGTTATTGTATGTTTATGACTTGATAAAATAATTCTAAAGAAAATTGGGACACTAAGATGTTAAGCAACTGAGCCGAGTAAGTGACCTGGATCCTTTTCCTTCAATTCTGCTTTTCTTTGTGTGTTGCTGACACCGTCCCCACTTACGGGCGTCTCACCCCCTCCCACCCAAACCTCTGCTCGGACTCCCAGGAGCTGCCAGTTTGCAGCTCCACTTTTCTACACGGACAGAGGACAACTGGCGACCTCTGACTTGAGCCAGAAAGGACAGATAGGGCTTCATCCTTGGAGGTGCAGCCCGGAGATGTCCTAACGGTGGAACTTTGACGGGAACTGTTTTGCGAGTTACAGCACCAACATCGTCACCGTCACCATCACCATTAGCAGCTGTGGAGAACCCCTGGTGTACATGTAACGTAGACACATGTCTGACCTGGGGTCTTGGTTAACGGTGATACATTTTCCCTAAGTGAGTAAGGCTACATAGAAGATGGCTTTGATGCATACCCTTTTTATGTGTAGAAAATAACTTTCATTTTACAATTGTTAGTGGTGTTTGTGTGTGCATGGAAGACACCCAGTGTTCTCACAGCAGATGGCAGCTCAGAGTCAAGGAAAAGGTGCTGTAAACTGGCATACATGTTCTTACCGCTCCAAGACGTGTGCCGGTAATGCTCCTTAAGGTACCAGACCACTTATCCTGGAGCAGGACCCATGTGACCCATATGTGTTACCCAGCAGGAAGTTAAAAGAGAGGGTGCCGAGCAGAGCTGCAGGTGCTGGAGAGGCAGGGATGGTGCCGAGATGTGTGTGCACGGGGTCCAGGGGCTGAGGTGGAAACCCTGCCGCTCAACCCTGATGTCCGGGAAGCAGAATGAGGACAGCGCGTGCCCAGTAGGCCCTTGCAGAGGGAAGGGAAGTCGGGTGTGGACTGGAGGGAAGAGGCGCTCGGGCGCTCATGAGCTCCAGACAGGGAGAACAGAGAGGAGGTGGAGAAGCAGCAAGTGGGTGGGAAGGAGGAGGGGCCGAGGAGTACAGGGATGAAGTAGGAAAGGAGGAGGAAGACGATCTGGCCCAGGAGAAAGCCCGCATCAGAATTAGATGCCGGCAAAATGGTTTTCAACGGAGGGATTCCAGGGGGTCAGGATCCCAGCTACCTTAACACGTTAGCCACTCACTGTGTACTGCTCTAACCTCTCCTCTTAGAGTAACTTTGACCTTCAGGGAGACTCTGCCATAGGCACAGCGGTCATTCCCATTTTACAGATGGGACCAGAGAAGCGTGGAAGGGTGAGCACTCAGCCGAGTCTTGAGCTGGGGGGTGGGGAGCCGTCCGAGAATCAGCACTTGTGATCTCCTGCTCATTTTGCTCTCAGACAGTAGCGTATAAAATCTCAGGGTGGATAGAAGGCCTCACAAATGAATAAATTCATCTTGGTCTTCATGTTGCTGTTTTGGGTTTCAAACGACTCATCAGCATATGGCTAAACTCCTGAGTGAAGGGTCGTTGAGTACAACTAAGGAAGCCCCTGGGCATCTCAAGCTGGGGTCTTCAGAAGAGCCTGCCCAGACTTACCAGTTCTGGTCTAAGGAGCCAGGTCTAGTTAGGGCCTGTGCGCGTTAGGAAAGGCCCATTTTCACTGGCCCGGGATAGCACGATGCTTTGCACTAGACGCTGTGCTTCACTGAGCCTTGTCTTCTCTGAGGGAGAAGCTTGGGCTACTGTTTGGCTCAACGGCAAGGTGCCGTGAGAACGGATGGAGAAGAAAGCAGCAAAAGTAGAGCAGGCCAGGGTGGAGGGCAGAGGGCCAGGTGAGAAGTGGGACCCACACGGGTGAGGGGTTCGAAGAGGCTAGAAAGAGCTTCCTCTCTCCTCAGACTCTGTACAGCACCTCCACGCGGAGGGCGGAAGACAGTTTGGGAAGGAAGATGAGGCGTGTTGTGAAGGCTGCCATCCAAGCCACGAAGATGACCCTAGACAAGCCCCCACCATGGTGGGCAGGGTGGTGATGAAGCGCCCCATGGAGACGGCAGCGTGAAGAGCAGACAGCAACTCTGCAACGTCTGCTGCAGCATGCCGGGGTGGGGGCCTCGGTGCAAAAGGCTGCATGGCTTGCTGGGCTGGAGCTGGTGCTGCCTTGAGCTGCCTCGGGATCGCTGAGTGTTTGATGGGCCTGAAGGAGTGACGCGTGAGTCAGCTGAGGAAGGACCCAAGGTCAAAGAGGGGTTACTCGGCAGGAGGTCCAAGAATGATGGGCCTAGAGCGGAAGTGGCTGCTCTCTGGGGAGCCACCAGGGGAGAGGACCAGGGACAGAGCAGCTGCCCATGGCCACACCCATGGGCAGCCTGGACAATAGTTGGTGGAGGATGTGGATAATTCCTGACTGAGCAATAGAGTCAAGCCATGTCCCAGTCCCTACGCGCTCTGATGGGTGCCTGCCTGCGCCTCAAGTTTAGCTTTCCCTGCTTGAGGAGGAGGGGAAAAGGGCTGGCGACAGCGCAGCAGTGAGGCGTTAAGCCTGGCAGGAGTGGGAACCAGCGGGGGCTGGCTGAGTTTACCCGGAAATGTTCAGTTGCGATGTTTTTGTTTGTGCGCCAGGTAACATGAGAGCTCAGAGCCCCAGCAAGGGCAGATGGCAGAAGCGGTGTGAGCGGCACACAGAGGCGTGTCGGGTTTCCTTCTGTACGTGCTGAGCGTGTGGCCAGTGAAGCCAGCAGCTTGACAGCGCTTTGTGCCTGGCTTGTCCTCGCCTTGTGCGCATTTCCGGGGGGCTTTACTTCCACAACTCTCGGCCTGGCTATAAACACAATTGATGTCTATAATTTCTGCAAAAATTTCTCCCCTGATTAAGCTGAGGCAATTATATTAAAGCTGATTTATGTTCCTGAAAGATTAGCAGTGTAGTTTGTTCTTTCTTTCCTTTTAAAACCCTAATCATTTTCTAAATAACTACAGATAAGGTTCACCTTTAAGCACAAAATAATTTTTTTCTGAGGTTGAACCCATTATAGCGTTAACATCTTCAATACGTTTATTGTTTTTTTATTTTTTTTAAGTGCTCTTGCTTTAGGAATACAGTTTGCTATTTAGTGATTTTTCTGTTACATGGCCACTTCCCACTGACTTAATTAATTTAGCCATTTCTCCATTTTTTTCTCTTTTGAAGGAAATCCTGCTTGAAATCTAGCTCTTCTGAACACAATGTGAGCTTTCCGAAGCAGTTCCACATTTTGTGGTATCCCAAGGCCACCAGGGACTTCAGGTTCTATGTGACACAGAATTCGGTGCAGAATGCCCAAGAATCAGAGATTTGCTCGGGGATTTCTTTGCAATGTCACGTTGTTTACCGCGGTATCGCAACCTCAGATCAGAGTGCAGGAGAACAATTTCGTCTTATTTTGCTGGCCGGCCACTGTAACAGGTGCATACAGAATCAGCAACCACGGGCTTCTCCTGCATGCCTCACCCTGGCAAGCTTCCCATGGACAGAAACACCGTAGCTGGTGGCTGCACTGAGATCTATGAAGCAGCCAAATGGTGCCGGCCCCACCCAGGCTGGGATTTCTGTGCAGTGGGCGTAGGACTCCTGCATCGGCTCTTTAACCTCAGAGCTGTTATAAAAGTTATTTGGAAAAGTGATATCTCTAACTGAGCGAATTAGTAGAGAATGTTCTCTCATGGGTTAAATGACAAATCAATTATTTAATAAATGCCAATGTTGGCTAAGGCAGTGGTAACTACTGGTCCTTTAAATGTATGTTTTAAGTAATTTTTTCTCTTGGATTTAAAAAAAATTGCATCAGGTTAATGCAAAGAGTAAGTTTTATTGAACATATCTATTCAAAGCTAGAAAGTCAATGTTCAAAATATTAATGAATATATTAATGTGCTAATACATTAATGAATATATTAATTGCTGATAGTGGAGGCCTTCCCATTCTCTTTGTGGTAAGGGCCAGTGAAGGCCAAGTTCAAGCGACAGGAGGTGCTTGGGGCACATACAGACACAGACCCCTTTTTCTCTGCTCTCAAGCTACTTCAAGATTCAGTAACTTTCAACCAAAAAAAAAAAGAATCCCTTGTTTTTAAAAATAAACCTGTTTGAATATAAGAAGTCTTTCTATTGTGAATGCTATCAAATATTGGAGACATTATCACTGCATATGGTGGCATTTAGAAATGCTCTTTGGGGGGTTCAATATGACCCTTTCCTATGACAGGCCCTGTGTGGGATGAGCCTGAGGCATCTCAGAGCTCACTGAGAACCTCCTGCCTTTTGTTTGTCTGTGCGCTGCAGCCCAGGCTGCACAGCAGCCTGGCGTGAAGCTGCAGCAGGTGGCTGGAGACAGACTCGTGCCTTGCCCGGGGTGCACACAGCAAGATCTGCTGCTAGTTTCGTTCAGAACACAACAGCAACAGTAATTCAGTTGTTTTTATTCTCACTTACTAGGTTCCAAGCCAGAAAACCTCAGTACAGTTAGCTTTTCTCTTTAAGCATAGAATATCAAGGGCAGAGGGACTGCACTTCATATTTTACATGGATGCAGGAAAAAAAAATCAGTCTTTGGCATGCGATGCAATTTTTAAACTTTTGGCGATGAAGGGAAAATGGAAATCTGAAAGTTATCTTCCAAGCAGTCTAGAGGGGATTATGCTGGTGAGGTCTCATCAAGTGACAAGCACAGGTCTTGCAGAAGCTTCAGTCAGGTAACTCAAGCACAATTACATTTTAATACGATAACTGTTTGAAACACAAATTGAATATATCACTACACTTTTGTGTCATAGGAAAAGGGAACTCGGTTTTTCACGGATGTGGATTTAGATGACCTTCCTGCAAATCTTCATCGTTGGTGGAGTACGGTGTTATGAAGGCACTTGTCTCCTGGAGTTTAGGGGGAGAGTGCAACTTATAAGCAGGGACAGATAGATGCGGTCTTCATTTTTATAGAACGGTTTTTGCTGCTTAGCTTTTTCTTTCTTCTTGCTACTTGATGATAATGACAGAGATGGCCTTGTGAGTTCCATGTTAAAAGACAGTAAAATGGTTCTTAATCTAGGTGAATTAATAGTTTCCCAGCTCCTTGTCTTTTATACCTGCCAACTCCTGTGACATCAGGGGAAAGGAACTGCTGTTTTCTGTGTCTGGATCATAACTGAGCATCTCTTTGTTATAGCAGCTGGCATATCCCTAAAACACAGAGTGTACTAGTGTAATAAAAAGAGTTCTACCTAACTGAACCCTAGCCCTATACAGTGTTGCTGGAGCATACAACCTCTGTCCTCACCACTTCCTTGCCAAAATGGCTCCATAGAGACCCCCGAAATTTGTAATGGCTTGTTGGACTTTCTGTCTGCATGTTTATTCTATGATAAGGGGAGACTTCTGGTCATATTTGCCTTTTTATCTTGTGTCCAATTTTCTAGCTCACAGTGGAAGATTAAAACTCTTTAATTGATGAAAGAAGATGCCAAGTTGATTTACAACATCGAGTGCTTGTATTATTTAAGAACAGCATCCTGCACCAAAAGGACACATGCAGAAAGGTCAAAACCACTGCTGTCATTAGTGGGGCCAACAGTTCTAATCAAACCCACAAGAGTACTGCTAAGGTATAGAGAAGATACAGGCTCCATGAGTCTTCCCACCCTCTGGCCCCTGGCTATGGTGCTAGAACATTCAATGTAGACCAGATCTTTGCTTTTCTCCATGACTGGAAGATTAGGATATCAAAGGTGGCAGGTTCTGAACCACCACTCTCCGATTATACTGCAACTATTTCAAGTGAAGATTTATGTTAGAAGCACCCAACGATGTGGGTGCTCAGGTGGTGATGTTCATTCTCAGGTTAGCCTGAATCTGGAGCAAGACTCAGAGGGGCACAGCAGGTCCTGAGTTTCCTCAGTGCTTGCTGTAAACACTCTCTGGCTGCACTGGCCCGCTACCGATGGCAAGCACGCTGTCCATGGTGCTGACGAGAAACTACAGAGAAATTGCCTGCTCTTCTTTGGTTGATTTTAAAGATTTTTTCCCCCTTATTACTGATACCAAGCCATTTGTTCATGATGCTGCTTGCTGTAGTTTATTTACACTTTTCGTTTAGGGGATTCTTGCATCTGTGAGTTTATAGTTTTCATTAAATTTGGAAGAATGTCAACCATATTCCTGAAGTATTTTCTTCCTCTTTTCTCTTGCTCCTTTCTCCTCTCATAGGGAGACTGTAGTTATGTACATATCAGGCTGACGGATGTCCGCTGATGCTGTGTTTTTTCGTTTTCTCCTGACTTTTCATTTGGATAGTTTCCATCACTGTCGTCCAGTTCACTAACCTTTTCTTTTGCAGTGCCTAATTCGCGGTTAATTGCATCTCAAGTACTTTCCATCGCCGATGCCGTATTTCAACTCTGAAATTTTTATTCGGTTCCATTATCTATTTTTCTGTATTTCCACTTGACTTTCTGCACTTGAAGGTGCAGTTATAAATAATTTCACGCCCGCTAGTTCTAACATCTATGGCAATTCTGAACTGGTTTCTCCTCATTATAGATCGCATTTTCCTTCTTACTTGATAAAAGGGTAATTTTCAAATGAATATCAGATATCTTTCATTTTAATTTAGATAGGCACTGGACATTCTTGTACTGAAAAATGTAGTTGCTATTCCTCGTCTCTGTGGGGACAAAAAATATAGTCCATTTCTTTGGCAATTTTTGTTCCTTTTGGGTATTAGTTTTAGGACTTGGTAGAAAGGACAAGAGCATATTTAGTCTCGGGCTAATTATCATTTACATGGAAGAAAGCTTCTTCTTAATATGCTACCAAAAGGCAATATGTTGTAAATATATTGTTAGAATTTCCTATGTGGCTTTGGGAAGCACACGCTACACTCAGCCCCTGTAAGAGGCAAAGCTCACCGTGTTGTCACATCAGACCATCTTCCCCAGATCGGGATATTTGCCTCATGCATGTGTTGATAGTTTATTGAGTGTCAGCACCTCCCGTCTTCTGTTTCAGACTTTCTTCTCTTGAGATTTCTGATCTCCCCAGATTCCCAGCTGCATTCTGTAGATCTGTAGCTGCACTGGGTCTGCAGGCCTCATGGGTCTTCAGTCCTTGTGGGATGGCTTTCAGCCATTCAAAGGAATGATGTGGGAGTCATAGGGCTCACCTCCTTCATTGCCTATTTCTTTAAGCTCATAACTGAAGGGTAATGAATCAACTATAGGTGGTTTTTTTTTGTTTGTTTGTTTGTTTGTTTGTTTTGTTTTCTGGTACTGGAGATTGAACTTGGAACCTTGCACTTTCCAGGCAGTTGCTTATACCACTGAGCTATCTCTCCAGCCCATAAACTAATGTTTAATATCTTTCAAAAATTCACCACTTCCTATTTTCGGATTTGTAATGATAATTGCTTTCTTCCTTGAAGGAAGGTCAATTGGACATCTCTACTCAAAGCGAAGTTTCTCTGCTCCAGTAGTTTCTATAATTTTTGAATAGATATTAATAATTTAGGACTTGAAATCAGATAGTCCAATGACAATGACGAAACCAATGCCAAGCTATAAAATATAGGTCTACCCTATAGATAATACACTGCTTTTTTTACTGGCCATGGTTTTTACCCATTAGACATAATGGGCCATGCCTCATTTCCACAATAATCTTGCAAAACTCTGTTTCTTTGTATTTCAACCTTATGCTTTTCCTCAAACTATTAACTGGGACAAAGCCAATGCACTTCATCTTAGATGAAAATGGTGATTCTTTTATTTGCTACATTCCACTCATCTGCCCTGGCTCACTTTCCCCAACATACACTATCTTCTACACTACACCAGGTCCATATTTTACTCAGTTGGATGATATGATGATCAGAAATTCTTTTTCTTTCTTGACTCAATCTATGTTGCTGTCAAGTTATCTAACTGAATATCGATATATGATTAAACATTTAAAAATTATGTCCAATTTTCAAAATAAATAGTCAAACAGTATTCTTTGAGGATGGCCATAGTCGCATAGCAAAACTGATTATACTCTGTTATCTAATATGTTTGCTTTCATAGCTAGCATAGGTGTATTTCTCGAGTTGAAGCCCTAACTTGCCATAAAGCTCAATTACAGTGGAAATAAACCATAAATGAGAATCAAAAGAGCATTTCATCACATTTTGGAAATCTTCAGACTACTGTATCCATTGATTTAATATTCTGCAAGAAACAAAATCTCTGTATCATAAATGAGAAAAAGGTAAGTGAAGTCCATGCCAGAAATATTTATCTTTCCTTCTACACAGTGCCATTATCTTCTTCCGATGCTCGTAAACCAAGTAACGAGTATTTTAAGGTTTAAAAAATGTTTAGGGCCACTATAAAGATCTAGTTTGTTAGTGAGTTTGTCATAGAAAAGAGGCATTGTAGGCTCTTCTCATAAAGTGAAATTATTATTTCAGACGATGAGGTCTATAAAAAGCTGTCTCCATGCAAAATTCTGGTGTTTTACCTCCACATTTTTGTCTTTGTTGGGTCATAAAAAGTTAAGGACACTAAAGAAATACCACTAAATTTGCAGATGCTATAAAAACACATTCTCTGAACTCCAGATTTCTCGTGGCAACTGTTAGCATGGAAGTCCACGCTGTTATGCTTAAACATGCATTGGTACGTGTTTAAAGTACATAAGGGTTACATTTCTCATGGTGAGTTGCTACACGAAAGTATGGTTTTTAAAGTAAGGATTTCTTCCCTTGGCTTAGGGTTGAATCATTTTCAACCTTCTTGAAATTATAATAATTTATCAGTGTTTGGTTTAACCAAAATCTTTAATCTTTTCTAAGAATTGTTCACTTTCTTTCCCATGTAATATAGTTGATTAATAAATTACACCATAATTGGTGCTAATATGATTGTCTCTTCTACAAGCTTACATATTTGTATCTTGATAAGAGAACTCTTATGTAGGTAAGTGTATATTTACAAATGCACAGAAGGATTTGTTAGCAACCTCTACTTGCCTAGAATTATTAGGTAAGCAGCACTTATAACAATACCAACACCCTCAGGGTCAAACTGACACTTTAGTCATTGAGATATAAAGGTTTCAAAAATGCTTTCTGTCCTCCAAATTTATGAGTAACAATTTAAGATTTTCATGGTGACAGAAAGGTCAGCATTAAGACTATTAATATAGCAGGGGTGGTACAGCCTGGATATTGGTGACTCTTGCTACTGTTTTGTTCTTTAAGCCTTGTATTTATTTGAGGAAAAGAAAAACCAACTCATCTGTCTTCTGTGAGGTTATCAACTCGTGCTTCTGTGGTACACTGTGGGAGGGTGCACTTGCTTAGAGGCCAGGTTCCCTGCATTTTTTCCCTTGTTACCTAGAATCTAATGTGAATTGAGGAATCTCAGGTCATAGTTACTAAGCTTCCTAACACAGGGCGCCTCTACGACGGTTGTTTCAGCTCTTTGATGGTCTCTTCCTCCTTCTTAATAGTATCTATTTGTAATAGAACATTTTTCCAAATAAACATCCTCTGGTTATGTAGGCACGGGTCCCCTGCTGGGGTCAACTGTGTTGGCCTAAGATTCAAGTTTTTGTGTTAGAAGCAGTCAGTGGGATACTGCCACCAGAAAGAGCAGTCATCCTACTGCCTTCATAATTGGTGTTAGATAACTCAAAGGGGGAGAGAGCTTGGTGAGTACAAAAATAGGAGAAGACGGAAAAGCCTGCCATTCTCCCATCCTTACATCTACAGTCTCAGCTAGCCAGGCTGGCCTGCGACCCAGAGCCTCACACCTGACGCAGGACTCTCATCACTGTGACCTTCAGGGCTTGGCAGTACTACAGACATCCTCAGCCCACCGGGCACCTTGGCGTTACATCTCGAGGACAGTGTGGTTCTCCTGTGACTCCTTGCTTTCGCTGTTCTGTTTTCGATCGCACCGCTAGCAAGGCACCAAGTAAAGGGCCACACAGTGTGGTCACTGGAGGACAGGCTGTCCATCACATGAGCTACAGAGTGCTTCCTGATAGACGCTTCTAGAGAAAGACTTGTGGGTAGACACTGCTTGAGTCAAATGCTGCTGTGGGAGTGCTTTTGACTTTGGCTCCTGAGGGGCTTACGCACAGAATCCCTTTTCAGGGAACAGCCTTGGTCACTCTGCAAGGACCTTCAGTGCAGTGGAGGAAGGGACACTGGCTGACACTCATCTTGAATCTAGTGTTCAGATGGAGAGCACTTCTTTAGCCTCACGTTCACTAATCACTGGTTTGCACTGGTTAGGGGGCCGACAATGTTCATTCCACAGAGCTTTGCTTTCAGATTTTACACTTTTAATGCTAGGAATCTGATTGGGGCATTTTACTACATGTTATTCCTATCTCCCCTTAACCTTTTGAACACATAGAATAGAGTTTCAAAGTGATGCTCTGAAGTCAAAATTTTCTAGTGACCAAAAGCATCGCGTCATTTTTAAATTGTCATGGTAAGGGCCCACCCGCGTATCCCTCAAGGATGGAACTGGTGAAATAAGGAAGCCTATCTCCAGGTGTTATGCTTGATTTGCCACCATCTGGTATGGGTCAGAATCAGCCCAGAGCCCACTTTCCCATGGCAGGCCAGTCAACGATACGAAGCAGGGGTGCGGGGTGGAGACCTCAGTAGGCAGATGTGGTTGGCCACAGCCTGTCCTGCGCCCTGTGCTGTGACAGGTCTGCACTGTGTAGAGTGAGGCAGCATGGTGATGCTCCTCTCTGTTGAAAGATGACACAGACGAGCCCCATGAGGTGACACCGATGCCCAGCCCAGGCACAGCCTTGGCTTGATGTGGGAGTGGAGGCAGGCAAAGCTCCCTAGAACTAAGCAAAGCTTAGAAGAAGAACCTGAGACCTAAGGTCTCTTCCAAAGAGGTGATTTCCACAGTGACCCCCTTCTTGGTTGGCTAAGGCTGCAAGTCTGCCTTGGAGACTTTCTCCCCTCATCTCCGGTTGAAAGCAAGAGGCTTCTCCACTTCTAGCCCAGGAACACATTGAGGAGAAGTGATGGGGATGGTGTTAGGGCAGGGAAGGAGAGGGATCGTTGGGCGTCCCCCCGAGAAAGGAGCCTGCCAAGCACGAGCGTCTGGCTCCACACTGTACAGGGCTGGGCCTAAGCGCCGGAGTGGCTGAGGCTGAAGGAGGCGCCATACCTGGGGCAGCAGCCATGGAGGGAAAGGTGATGGAGAAGCTAAAGGGAGCTGAGGGGAAGGGAGGCATCGGAAGGCGAAAGCGGAGAGACATGCACAGCCAAACGACGCTGAGGCGAGGGTGTGCGGCAGTGCAGCTCTGAGTTTCTGAGGATTATCTGTGGCCATGTGGCAACATTTAGCACCACTTTGAAAACGATAAATGTCAAAGAAAAAAGTGATTTATGGGTATTCCCGACCCTGAGCTTTGATAGTAAATGGATGGAACACGATTGTCAAAAATAAAACTGTTTTTATGTTCTCTCGACATTTTCCCCTTACGTCTTTCTGTTTTTTTTCCCTAACAGCAGTCACATTTTTTTTATGTGACAAGATCTCAGTGACCAGACTTGGGAATGCTTTGTGAAGGTGAATCCCTTCTGCCCAAACTAAAGGCTCTGAGAAGTTCTGTGAAAATAAGAAGTGGTGTAAGTTTTTCAAGACTCAGAGAAACTGATTTTCTTAATTGACTTCCAGCCATACTCTGGCTCTAACACCTCTGTCCAAATAACACTATTTTTCTTCATTGTAAGCTTTAACTTGGAAATGCAAGGGGTTCTCTTTGTTGAGTACTTGAACCTAGTGCAACTTGTTAAGTATTCACGTGGGTGTGTACACAGATGCTTAGAGATCCATCTCCTTTACAGTCAATAGGAGTGCCTTAGAAACATCAACGCACCACAGTCCGCCCTGAGAGGGCAGGAGCTTGGCTCGCCCCACAGATTCGCACACACGCGCCAGCATTTTCAAGGACTGTCTCCCCTTTCCTCTCCTCCTCATCCAGGCTCGTGACAGCCCTGAAGGTCATGAGAAAAGGCATTTCGTGTGATACCTTTCTAAGTGCAAAGACCCAACACGTTAGACTCCTTTTCTCTCTAACGTCCTATTTGCATTTCTTGCTGCCGCTACGTTCGCATTAAACCCTGCAGACTCGCTCATCATTCCAGACCTCTTTCGTATTGTAATGAACTAGCCATACCTTCCAGCTCCCTGCAGCCAAGTTCTGCAGGGCGCCTGCTGCCCCTTCCAGCGTGTCTGGGTTTGAGCACTCAGAGAGCAGCGTGAGGTAGGGTTTGACTATGGATGGGTGCCACAGCATCTGGATCCCCTTTGGCGGTTCTGCACAGTCTGGAAGAGGTCCTACTCCATCCCACTGGTGGAAGAAAAACGAGAGAGTAAACATCTTTAACATCTTCACGCCTGCAGTGTCGCCTTGCACGCACATCCCGGGCACACAGCACAACACGTGGTGAACATGGGGGGCGCAGAAGGCCAGCGGGATGGGCTCTGCCCGGGCCGGAGAGTCATTCGTGCCCTAGGGAGCGCAGGACAGAGGAGGGAGAAGGGACAAGGGGAGTGTGGGCAGCGGCTGCAGGGGACACGCGGCCCGCGGACCACCGCGCCACTCGCTCCAGGAAGTGGGGACAGGGATGACTTAGGCTGGCCTGGTAGCAGGAAGCTAGAGATCAAGGAAGCATCTTTTATAAATAGTACCATCAGCCATGGCACGGTAGTTGCCAACATAGAAATGCCTTCACTTTGTATGTAGAGCTACAGCTACTTACGCAAGATTCGTACGCCTAACTATGATAACTCCTACATAGTTTGCAAGATGTGTATTAACTTGACCTTGGGGACCATCGTTACTTCCAGGAAATGCCAGGATGAATGAAAGACAAAAAACTGCTCTTGTTTATTAGATGCACGGACATGGGCTCCAGGCAGGTGTAGATTACACAGAAATCTACTTGCTCTGAGTTGAATATAATGGATAATAGGAGAACCCATAATTAAAAATTAATTACATATAATTTCTAAAATTATGGCTTATAGGCACAAAAGAATAAGCACCCCATTAAAAATAACAGTTACGAGAACGTTAGCAACTTGGACAAATGATACCAATAACAGTTAGATGAACGAGGCAAATGCAAAGCTGCGCGGAAGGAAGCTTGTGCTTCATCATGAGAATACGCAGTAGTCGTGGAGATGCGTTACTGAAGTGCTCTTCTTTTTTCTTATATTTTAAATTTATCATTCTTATGATTCAAAGAGTATGAAAAATTGATACAGCTCTGATCTTTGATTACACGAAGTTTTTACTTTTTTGTAAAACTAAAGACAGTGAATTATACTGAGGGTAGAAATAAAATACAGAGCATGTTTACAAGGATCACAGCGTATTCATCTCTGAGAAACATTACTGTGAGACAAAACAATTTGTTATAATTTTAAGGTACAAATACTAAGCTATTCACCTCACTTGTATGCATTAATAATTGCTTAAATATAATGTAAATGATAGAGCCTAAACTTTCTTGCAGATAGATATGTGGGATTAAATGTGTAAACAGAATTTTATCTCATAGTCTAAATTCTTTGATTTTGGAAATTTCACTGGATAAAAGTCTAGGCTTGTCTCTGATGTTAGCAGCACTAAAAGGGAAAGGTTACTAGAGGTACCATACAGTCGTTTCACTGCCACAAACGATTTCAAGCTTTATCTGTCAAGAGAAAAATTAAAAACTGTGGTCTTCGCAATGATAACCCAGTTTGGTTTAAATCAAGGGCCAGCGACGAGGGACGTCCTGTGACAGACCTGGACACCTCACTAAAGAGCTTTGCCGGTGCCCTGTCGCTGGACGTCGGCCTCCTAACACGGACGCTTGGCGTCTGGAGCTTCCTGTTCCTGTGAGCAGGGCGGCCTCACCACCGCTCCGAGATGCTTCCGCGCCTGTGAGCAGTCTCTCTGCCGCTGAAGGCAGCACCCTGCTTCTAGGTATTAAAAACAAATGGAAAGCGAATTGCCCCGCCACTCTGCGCCTGGCTCCCTTTCTTGAGACTTAGCCATTGTCTCAGGGCAGGACAGCCTTCGGAAACGATGGCATCATTTTGTGGCTTTGCCAAGTTGCATGGCGAGGCGGCAGCTGCCGGTTGGCCAAAGGGAAACCGGTTTGCAGGGGAGAGGCTTTGTGCTCATATAATAAAAAACAGAAAAAGATCTCGCCAGGTTTTGCTCAGTTCAGTATGTATTTTGCCATCTCCTTCAACACCGAAACTGCCACTTTTATACAGACATCCAAGACCATCCGGAAAAAAACTGATTATGGAATTTTAGCTACACACGGGTGAGATTTCTGGTGTGCGTGCTGATGGGACGGTGGGGTGGTGACAGAGGTGGTGGTCGGGTGCCCACTACCACGTGACAGCTGGCGTGTAGGAGAGGGAGGAGCGGGGCCTGACCCCTGGCTAGATGTTGAGCTGTACTTTTCTACTCCTGCACAATAGAGCAAGACAAAGGTAATTTTCTTATATTTTGACAAGTCATCGGTGTAACTATTAACTACTTTTGGTTACAATCACTTCTTGCGGGCTAACGAGAGAATCTGAGGGAAACCAAAGCACCACCGATCCACACCAATCACTTTTGATGACTCCTAGAGGCATGGAATTCAAAGGGATTCTTTGATAGTTCAGAGCAGGGAGAAAAAGAATGATTGTAAGGCTGGCCAAGGTAGTGGACATGTACCTAGGGCCCTCATTCAAATTTTTTATTGCGCTTATTCAGGGGAGGCATCAACTGTCCATGAGGATTTTCGCCAATGACAAAGGTTGGAACGCATCCAGAAGTATCTCAGCATAGTGACATCCCTGACGTTAGTTTGTCCAGCTCGCCAGCTTCGGGCAATGGAAGGGTGGTGGCGAAGGCCAGCAGGATCAACTGGTGGGGCGAAGCAGCTCTGTAGGGGCAGCTCCTGTCTTTTCATTTTTGGTCCTTTTTCCCCCACTTACTTCTTTTTCATTCGGTATTGGGCATGAAGCCTAGGGTCTTCACACTGCGCTATAAGCCCCAGTCCTTTTGTGCTCTTCATGAAGACAAGCGGTCTTGCGAAGCCTCCAATGTGGCCAGGCTGCTCTCAGAACTGCCATCCTCCTGCCCCTGCCTACCACAGTGCGGTGACTAGACCTCCCCACATAGGGCTCACAAGAACTTCCAGAGGAAGTTTGCTTGTTTGTTTTTGGTGCTGAGGACCAAACCCAGGGCTTGCAGCTTGCTAGCGAAGCATTCTACCACTGAGCCAAATCCCCAGCCCCAAGAACTTCCAGTGGTAATCATGTTCTATGTGAAGACCTACGAGAAACTGTGCAATGTGGAACTCTTTGATCAAAAGAGTTCCGATTTACAATTAAAATGATTGAAATTTAAAATCACGATACTGGGGCCTGGCGGGATGGCTCAGTGGCTTAAAGCCCCTGCTTGGGGAAGCTTGGGTGGCTTCAGGGACCGCAGTTCGATCCCTGGCACCACATGCTGCGCCAGCCCTGACCTTGGGGTGGGCTGAGCCAGCCATAAAAATGAGTGAATAAACAAACAAAGGTTCTGAAACAAGAATGAAAATAATAAATAAAATAAAATTAAATAAAAAAAAAAGTCACGATACTTCTTTTCTAGGATTTCTGCAGAACTAGATCTCTGAGTGAAGTTAAATACTGAAGAAATGCTTGACACATGAAAAATATCAGCCACACAGCTATTTAGCCCTTTAGAACATAGGAATGTGTGTGTGTGTGTGTGTGTGTGTGTGTGTGTGGTCTCACTGTGTAGATCAGGCTCATAGTGAGCCTCCTGTTTTCAGCCTCCCATATGTGGGATTATAGATGTGCATCCCCGCACCCAGTCTCAATCTCCATCTCAGTGTACCCCAGGGGCAGGGCTGGAAGGGCACGCAGAGGTTTGAACCCCAGCCAGTGCATTTGCCTAAGTAGGTGCTTTAATCCACTGAGCTACCTGACCAGCTCAGATTAATAAACTTCTTTCAAACTGTGTCTTGACTATAACTTGAGGACTTAGAACCAAAAACCTTTTAAGAGTTTGAAACATGAAAATAATAGAAGCAACATGTTATGGAGTCAGGACAAGAGGTTCTATGTGACAAAGAAGATGGTCCCACTGAGGAGACAAAGTATTCTTAGGAAACGAACATGGGACAATCAGTAAAATACTTCTTTCTTTTTTAAAAAAGATTTATTTATTCAGCACAGGGTTTTTCTATGCAGCTTGGACTCATTGTGATTTTCCTGTGTCAGCCTCCCCAGTGCTGGGATTACAGGCACGTGTGCCACCACACCCAGCTTCAGAGGCCAGCTGCTGTGGGGCCAGCACAGTATGTGGTGCTGGGGATCTCACCTGGGTCCTTGTGCTTTCCAGGCAGGCACTTAGACCACTGAGCCATCTCCCCAGCCCAGTCCATAGAATAATGCTAGTATATCTATCTGTGTGATCAGGTTTTTATACATATCTATACATGCATCCATTCCATGGGTGGCAGCCTAAGAATCAAGCAGAGCAGGAGGAGGGAAAATGAAATAAAAAGAAGAAAGGCTTGTGTCAGTTGAAAGCGCCTTTCAAGGGGTTTTTCTTGTCCCTTCTTCCGCATGGTTTTGAAGAATTAAGCAAGTGTTCTGCAGCGTGGTATAACATAGTTGTTTTCATCCGTCACTCTGCGACAAATGCAACTCACAGACGGGGCAGCAGGGACTGATTCTTGGGGTCTCACTTAAATGTTAGCATTGTATGAAAATAATAGAAGAGCAATGTAAGGAGTCGGGAGAGAGATTTCCGTGTGACAAAGGGACTAGCTTATGAGAGGCATTCACATGCTAATAAGCAGGTAAAATACCACAAGATGCGCTTCTGGTATTAATGCTGCTGCTATTCATTGTTGTATTTATGGAAATGTGGGCTTTTACACACATACCTAGAGTTCATGAAGCTAAGGATTAAGTGAGTTATAAGCCAAAGCTTTTGATTTTTTTTATTAACATAATAAGCAGCCTAATAAAAGCTTCCTGTTAGGGAACCCACTCCGTACACATGAGCTTCCTGCCAGGAAGCTCCACTGGGGATAACCTGTCAGCCTCGCTCCCAATGTATGGCGGTGAGACTCGAATAATTAACAAGCATCAAACAGTTTCTTCCACCCAACTTCTAAAACTGTATGAAACTGAAAATATGTATTCCCTCTTCCAGAAGGCAATGTTCAAAAATCTTAGAACTGAAGAGAATAACAAACATCCTCAGCTACAACTTTAGATGTGATGCTTTTCCTTTTTTAATTGAAGTATTTGATAGAGGGTCTTATTATGCAGCTAGGACTCGTAGTGATCCTCCTTGGATTATACGAGGATCACTACAGGTCAGACCTGTTTAGTGAGATGCTGTACACATACATAAAGAAAAAGCCAGTGGAGGAGATTCTAAATGTTCTCAACAAAAAGGAATTAAAAAATGTTTGAGGTGACTGATATGCCAGCTCTGCTGTCATAAATGCACCCTGTATATCTGCATTGAAATAGCATACTGAACCCCATAAGTATATACAATTATGTGCAATTAAAAATTCATAAACATTGGGGCTGGGGAGATAGCTCAGAGGCACAAGTGCCTGCCTGGCAATTGCAAGGTCCTGAGTTCAATCCCTGGTACCACAAAAAAAAAAAAAAAAAAAAAAAGAACATTAAAAATACTGTTTGGTTACCATATAGGGCTCAAATTCTATTTGAAAGATTTCTATCACAGTTGACAAGAGGATAGAATGGAGAAAGCTACTTGCTCCTTATCCAAAGGAAGTTGCCTAACTTGTGGTTGGAAGTCAGGAAGCACACCACACGGAGGTCAAGGCACCAGTATACAATGAGACTTTGTGAATGCAGGGCTCCTCCTGATAGGGGCGCTCACGGGATGGCCATTATTATTACATTTATAAGGGCCCCTGTGACATGAGAAGGACTGCAACTTCATCTCCCCTGCTGAGCTAACTGGCCTGTGGTCCCGGCCTCTGGTCTCCAACCCCCTGGGCTGGCACCACAGAGACAACACTGGAAGCATTCACTAAGTGGAAGGAAGACCTCGGTGACCAAAGAAGTACAAAAAGAAAAGCCTCTTTCCAACCTGCCACTGGTTCCAGTCTCAGCCAATCGAGGCTACACCCAGAAAGGAACCCTTGCTGGGGAGCTGTATCTTGGAAACATGAACAGAAAGATGGGTCCTGCCACCCTCCTGCAATTCAATCCCCAGCTTTCTCTACCAGTTCGGCAGTTTCGCATCGACTGCATGTGCAGGAGATAACTTTTTAAAAAGGATCTTCGGTGAAATAAATAACAGACCAGAAACGCTGCAAGATAAAGGGAGAGAAGCCGCAGCACCAGGGGAATACTCTTGACTTTTAAGATCCCGTTAGTCTTTCCCAGGGGACGCGGCACACTGAAAAATGGAGAAGATGCCACTAAGTTGATAAACTGCCAGAGAAAGTTTTCTCCAGGAAGTTTGGCTTAATTAGGATGCAGCCAGCATTAAGTACTTTGGGAGAAAAAAAGAAAATCCAGCTCCAAGCCCGTCCTGTCTGCTGCCTTTGCTCGGCTTGCTCTGAAGAGCATAGAGCTAGGCTGATTTTGCCGTCAGTGCTTCAGGACCCTTTCCAGCTCTTGGGGCACAGACTTGAGGGGAGACAGGTATGCACAGTTTTCAATTAACTGTGAAAAACCAGAAGAGAAATGATTCTTCACGTTGATTCCTGGGAGTTTCAAAAAGAAAGGCGGCTCTGTGTCTTCCCCGAGCCCTGCTCGGAGGCCACTGAGGAACCTGAGCTGAGGCTGTAGAAGAGTCGGCGTCAGCCAGCTCTGTTTCTGAGATGCCACATTGTCCCCAGCTCCCCTTGCAGAAGGCAGAAGGATTCTGTATTTGTGAGGCTAGAAGGATGACTTAATGAAGAATCAGGATCCAGTGTTTTCCAAGCCAAGCATTAGCGTAGAAGCCATGGCTGGACACCCTGCTGATTTTCCACGTGAAGCAGAGGGGGCAGAGGGGTCCCAGTGGGGCCGTGTCCCTCAGTTGGGTGCTGGGGGATAGCTGGCCACTCAGGGGAGCCACAGAGGACTGCTGGCCATCCGCGTCTCTTCCCAAGCACCGTGCTAGAAGACAAGGACAGCACTGCTGCTCATGGAGAACCCTCATCTGAGGAATTCTGGAGCATGGTCCTCTTGCAGCTGGATTTCCATGCTCCTGGCCTGCCCATGCCTTTCAGATGACCCTGTGGTCTTGGGTGTTGGGTAATTCATCTCTTGAAAACCAGCCTTGTCTTGGCCAGACTCACTCAGGGCCATTTTACTCATCCAAGGAACAACCATTTAAGTCTGGGGTTGTCATGCCACGGGAAGAGACACTGGGAGAATCTAGCAGGTAGAGGGCAGGGATGCTGATGGGTACCCTATGCTGAGCAGGACAGAACCTCAACAGAGAATTAGGGGTCCCGAACAGCTCCTGTGCTGATGGGGGCACAGCCCGGTCTGGTTGTTGGTGACCTCAAGTTCAGCTGGTGTGGTCTCTGGAATGGTAAAGTGTAACTGGGAAGCTCAGTGGCACAGCCGAGGCTGGGCCTCAGGTCTGCAAACTTGGCTAAAATTAAAGCGCAGCGCTTGTAGGCCTGCTGGAAGGAGCCAGAAGATCTTCCTTCACGGGTAGCAGCAGCCTCGCTGCGCAGGATCCTGTGGGCTGTTCCTCCAGGGCACAGAAGAGCAGAGCGGACCCACGGCCTCCCAGCATATGGTGGGGTGAGGGCCTGGGGAACCCGACTGGGGCCAGCCCAGACGCACAAGCGGGCGGGCGGGCAGGTGGGCGGCAGCTGAACCGGCAGCTGAGAGAAGCAGATGGCCGGGGAGGAAATGGAGAAAGCGCCCAGAGGAGAGAAAGGATGGCCACAAATGAGGAAAGGGCAACTGTCTGGATAAGAGAGAAGCAGCGTGTGGTACGAGGAAAGGAGACCCGAGCGCGCGCACATCATGAGGACACGTCCGTAAGGTGTTAACACAACACCCCATCCACACACTCGAGCTGTCAGCGCTGGTGATTAAGATAAACTGCGTGCCGTGTATCCAAAACGTAAAAGCAGAAGCCGTTCATTTGGTCCACAGATTTCAATTTGAGGAATGCATCCTGAGCACATGATTAAGGAGGTCAGTGAGATTTAGCTACACAGATGTGCAGCACAGCTTCTATTAGAGAACATTGGGAAACAGGCTAATTGACTAAAATGAAGAATGGGTTTGCTCTTGCAGTGGGGAAAGAGGTCAGCCTGCGTGGTATGACCAACTGCCCTAGCAGGTTGAGACTCTGCCTTTGGCATCTATAACCTAAGAAAAGGGCTTTTTAAAAAAGGGAAAAATATTACCCCTGGCATCTGATGCCGCATACTACACGATGAAGCAAAGCCTATCATGAGAGAAAATCTATCATAATAAAAATACTGGATCACAGTCCTGTCTGGATTCAGATTGTTTATGCTTTTACTATGCAAATGACTACATTTTTATTTTTATTTTTATTTATTTTTCTTTTTTGTCTTTTTGAGGCAGGGTCTTGCTATGCAGTTGAGGCTGGCCTTGAGCTCACTTTTGTAGCCCAGGCTGGTCTCGAACTCACACCAATCCTCCTGCCTCAGCCTCCCAAGTGCTGGGATTACAGGCGTGAGCCACCACGCCCGGCAATGACTACATTTTTAAAGTCATTTAAATGTGTTAGAAACTTTAAGGCAAGGTTTGGTTTTCTCATGGACCCTGCTCATTTTATTTGCTTTTTCTGAGTAGGATTCCCACTCTTGCCAGGCCCACTTTGAGTGCAGGGCTTGGTTTTCCTGGCCATAGTCAGAGAGAGGACAGTGTCTTATTGCTGTGGACCACACAGTGCCTGCCCCTGGACACCATCATAGGGCTCTGGACCATGTCCCCAAGTCCCCAGAGGTGTTCAAAAGATGCCAAAAGCAAATATAGAAGTGGGGTCTCCCTGGACTACAGCGGTGCCTGCCTGGAGTGGACGGCTGCCGGCATGGAGCCCTGGTGAAGGGCGCCGCCTTCCCGGTAAGCTGGCCTTCTCACCATGAGACAGGAGTCTGCCTTGCTCTGAAAGGCGCCAGGGGATCCGGGCTATGCTTCTGATCCAGCAACAGGCACGGGGCACAGAGTCCTTTTGGGCCAGAAGGCGAGGCACGCAGGTACTGACACAGCTGCACCCAGGGCGCACAGGCTGAGGTTCTTGCGGTCGCAGCAGCAGCCGTTTCTTGAAATGAAGGCAGGGACACGGCACACAAAGGCTGCTCCAGCAGTGTAGGGTGTGTTTACTGCGCTATAGGCCACGGCCAGGAGCCGCCCTGGCGGCCGTTCCTCTCCTTTCCAACGCTCATCTCAGTGTTCCTGCCACTTTGTAAGGCACTCCTGGAGGGCCTCCCTGATGGATGTTTTTGTAAGGTGTGATGTCCAGTGAATATGCCTGCCTCTTGCCATCCAGTGGCGTGGCAGGCTCACAAAATCTGGACAGTGACCTCGTCCACCTTATCCGCTAGATTCATCATTGTGTGACTTCTGGCTCTGCCCTGAAGGCCAAACAACCATGAAAGGGAGATGTTTTCAACCGGTTCAGGATGTTGAGGCAACCGCGGATGCTGAGCTAGAAACGCTCAGGAGAGGGCACTTCTGGAAGGGCGTGCAGTGAGGCAGCCATGACGGCAGCAATGGGCCCAAGGCGAGCCGGGGGTACTCTGAGGGGTGCTGATGGGTTCTAGCTGCCTGTAACAAGCGAGGAAATGTAAACATTTAGTGTGCTGATGGTTAATGGCTTGTGCTTTTGTGTCACAGACAGGCCCCAATCAAAGATTTTAGAGGAAACATCCCTGAGATGGGTCTTAGCCTGGCATAGCAGCTTGGTATAGCATTTTCCTCAGGTTCAAAAAGCCAGTATGAAAGGTAAGAGTCAACATAACTTTTACACCGGAGCAAGCTCTGGCTCCGTCACTAAGGCAATACTTGTCATCCCTCTTGCTTCCGGCTGACACTCTGGCTCCCTTGGCGTCTGTATCAACAACTATTTCTATATCTCTATGCCCAAAATGTTTTTATGTCACGCCCGCCCCTGTGTTATATGCTTCTCTAATTGCAGAGAGGTCTTTAGAGCCCTGACTTTCAGGGACCTGTACATGACTATCTTGGTTTCCATCTCCAGGACCCCAGAAGCAACCAGAGCGGCAGCCTGACCCTGCCGCAGAGTGCAGGAAACTGATGGCATCTGTCCATCTTTAAAGCTCCCAGCCTAGAGCTCTCCAGAAGCTTCTAATGAAGTTATCTCGGCTTTAGGCCTTGGAAATAGCCCACGGTTTAGGTGCTTGCAGAGCTGGGGATGGTGCATCTTAGAAGGGCCAGGTAACAGCTCCACTGTCCACCTTGTGGCCACCTGTTAAGAGCGATGGACCTGCCCTGGCTCTGCCCCTTCCTGGCAGCAGCCGGTTGAGAATTTCTGCAGACTGCTTGACTCCCATAAAGCCAGGGCGACTTACAAGAGCTGCAGAAAGGCGCCAGACCTGATGCTAACCTTGCCCAGCAGGTGGCGCCACCTAGACGCAGCTCTTTCCACGGCCAGTGGGAAGCGCTGACGGCCTTGCCCGTGACCTGCCGAATTTGAGAGCACCTTCCTGTTCTTTGCTTTCACTCTTCCCGTCAGCCCTCACTTCCTTCCCCCACCCCGAGATTTCTAGCTTTGCCCCCTTCCCGTCCGTCTTTCAACGCACGAGTTTCCGCTTTTGACTTTTAAATGACATCGAGCTTGATAAATCAGGCTAAAGGGTTTTTCAAACAAGCATAATTGTTGTCTGTTTACATCCTCATTAAACTTGATATTGAATTTTCTGGCACTTCAAAATAGTTCTGTAATAATTTCAGCACGTTAAAAAGCCTTTAAACACTATCATTTGGTTGAAATTATAACTCTGAAGCATCTTCATGAGTAACAATATTCCAATGCATTTTCACTTATAACAGTTTCAGCAAAACTTCCCAAAAGAGATACCTCTTTCCTGAAGGAATATGGTAGGAAAAAAATTGGGACAAACGACTCCTAGATTTTCACTTAGATTTTTTTTTTTAAATCATAACATTCTATCAATAACTATTATATTCAGCTTAGAAAGAAGCATGTTAGTGTCATAAATACGGTTCTAGCGCAGCCTTCCATGCCTGAGATTAGGCACTCATGGCTGTGCGGAGGGGCTGCAGGGGAAGGGGGAAGGGGGCGGAGCATGGGTGAGGCTCTCAGCTGCCCCCGCCCCTCTGACTGCCCGTTTCTCAGGACCCAATCAACTCACGTCCGTCAGGGACGCAAGGGCTTCTGGGCAGCACTGGGGAGGCTGTGCCAGTGTCGGTATCTTGCCCAAGAGCCACCCTTCACAGACATGGGCTGTGTCAGTGGGAATACTGGGCAGACAGCCCTGAGATCAGGGTTAATTCAGCCTCAGGGCAAACTTTCTCAGCCAATATTTTAAAAAATCTTCTATTTGTTTGTTTATTTGGTAGTCTTGCTACACAGCTCAGACTAGTAGGGATCCTCCTGTCTCAGCCTCCCCGGCCCTGGGATCATAGGTATGTGCCCCCACACCCAGTTTGAGGGGCTGGCTCAGCATGGGGCTGGCATGGCATGCAGTACTGGAGATCGAACTTGGGTCCTTGC
Source organism: Myocastor coypus (assembly GCA_004027025.1). NCBI lineage: Eukaryota > Metazoa > Chordata > Mammalia > Rodentia > Myocastoridae > Myocastor > Myocastor coypus. The sequence goes on from PVJA010021980.1 coordinate 27,299, forward strand.
GCTTGCCAGGTCGGTGCTTAGACTGCTGAGCTCTTTCCCCAGCCCATTCTCAGCCAGTGTGAATGCTGTATTAATGCAACCCCCAAATTTGCCTCCAGAGCTGCCAGTGGTCCTAGGAAACTGAGTCCTTGGGTCTTGGTGAGATCTAGAGCATTGTCCCTGAGGAACAGGGCAGGGCACATCCCTGCCCAGGGTCATTCTGCCCCCCTCGCCAGAGTCTGTGGTGCAGTCCACATTTCTGGCCCCACAGAGCAGAGTACAGTGGCTCCCTGAAGTTCTAGTGTGAACCTCAGGGTGGGGCAGCCCTTGGCAAGGTCCACCAAGCAGCCGTGGGCGCCCTCTGTGTCCCTGCGTGGGAGGCTTTGACAGCCACATTAAGAGCTACGGTTCAGTCCCAGACGGCTGACCGCTCCCATATGGGGAGACAGTGCAACCCGGAGATTGGGCCCCCGGCAGGGAGACAAGCTATCCTCTCAGGAGGGCAGGGCACCGTTGCTGAGGAAGAGCATGGACCTCCCAGAGCTAGGCACGTGCAAGCTGAGCCCGCAGATCCAGAGGTCATGGGAGGTACCCAGGGCAGCACTAAGGGCTGCAGACACCCCGAGAACCCCGCCCCCAAATGCTAGTGCTGACAACACTCAGGAATCTACGCGTGAGCACATTTCTAGCTTTTTTCTTTCTTTCTCTTTAGACCTGGGAGTTGAACTCAGGACTGCATGCTTGCCAGGCAGGCACTGTGTCACCGAGCTATTTCCCTGCCCTTAGGGACGCATTTCTAAACTGGGCGGAACATGGACACCTGTAATCCTCTTTGTGCTCCGCGAGGCTAAGGCAGGAGGACGACAAGTCGCAGCCCAGCCTGGGCAGTTCAGTAGGAGGCTGTGTCAAGAAAGAAGAAAAGGACTGAGGCGTGCACTCCCTGGCTTCAATCTCCAGTATCTTGAAGAAGTAAATTCAAAAGTGTAGATTCCCATTCATTTTTATTCTAAATTTTTTTTTTTTTTAAAAACCCTTTTCCTCCTTGGAAAATTAACCCTCAAATATTTTACACAATGCTGGGCTGGGCTGGGCATGGTGGTACACGCCTACACTCCCATAGCACCTGTGAGGCTGAGACAGGAGGTTTTCAGGGAGTTAAAAAGCAGTCAGGATACAGAAACAGACCCTGGCACAAACAATTAAACAACACACACACACACAGACATACACACATACCACATGCCACACACACACACACCACACACATATACACCACACACATACATACCCCCTACAGCACACACCATACACACACACACACACACACACACTCTGCACTGACACCTAAGGAACTACATCTGCATAGTTATCTGCGATTCAAAACCTAGTGACAGGGAGTGCCACAGGTCCTGTCTCTTTCCCAGTCAGGTCGTAGACCCTGGGTCAGCACCACCCTTAGTAGCCTGTTGTAGGGCCACAGTGTCCAGGGACAGCAGGACCTGTGGCCTCTGTGCCAGGGCGGGGTCACTGGATGTGTGAGTGTGCCCAGGATGTGGCCGGATGTGTCCAGCCTTTGTGCCCACGGGAAGGCATACACGGGACAATGTGTGACCGGATGACCGGCCACAGTGTCTGCGGCCAGGGGCTGTTTCTGGGCACACACTAGGTGCTTGCTACAGCAGGTGCAGCTCTGTCCCACCAATCCCTGTCCGGGGTGGTAAGGAGTTCAGTAGAGAGGGGCAAAGCTGCCGCGATGCCTGGGTAAGGCAGTTGCCCGTCCGCCTTGGTTCAGATAGCGGCGCCTTCTGCAGCTGCTCCAGGTGAAGCCTGCCGCTTCGTGTGGAAAGAGCCCGCGCTCCTGCCACAGTGCTCTGCATCAGTCAGAGCCTGGCCCCTCCCCCACTGCTGCCGAAGCTCTGACGCCATCCTGTGGGAAGAGCCGTGAGCTCAGACTGCTCCCCCAGCTGCAAGGGTGAACGTGGGACTGCGTAACCAGGCATGTGGAGACCTGCTGTGAAACACCTGCTGGCGTTCCCTATCCGCTTATCCTTTGTGCACCCCCACAGCTGGTGTAGCAGCCAGGGACATCCGTGACATCCGTGAGTTCACACACGGAAGAACTGGTGCTCGGTTCCGCCTATGCTCTAAGAGCTGGGCCTCAGAGCTCCTTGATGCTTGGATGTTTTATATATATATATTCATATTTTGCAATGTCCTGTCTCAGCCCAGCTGCAAGACACGAGGGAAGTTATTTAACTTCCTCCATCTCAGCTGTGAAGTCCCGCAGGAGGACCTCGTGACTGCTCCTTGCGCTGAGAGCGTGGGGCCCTGCCTCTGTGTGTGCGGCAGAACAGGAAAGTCAAGACGAGAAAGGGGTAACTGCGGCAGCGGCGCGCCCCCACATCACCTGGTCCTGCGACTTCTTCTTCTTCTTCTTCTTGCCCCAGCAGCCGGAGCTCTCTGCATCCTTGCCGTTGGCCTCCCCACAGAGCAGCCCGTCCAGCTCGTCCGTGCCCATGTGCTGTCCCTGAGACGTCTCTGCTGCCAGCCGGTAGGAGAGGTTCCTTAAGATGCACACACAGTTTTCAACGGTCTGTGGGGAGAATAGGGGGCAGAAGAGGAGTGAGGACCGCCCAGGCTCGCTCTTGCATGCTGCCCGCGAGTTGTCTGCGCCTCCGCGGTCCTCTAGCCAGGTGCTTCCCCTGCTACTAAAGGCTCTCGTGAGAGCCCTGGAGGAAAGGAATTCCAGAAGCCCTCCACAAGGAACTGGCTCATGAGTGACGGTCACTTCTCTAAATATCTGTCACTGTGATTGCAATGAACTTGGGGGGGGGAGGCCTCACACAGGGGTCCCACACAGCCTCCACTTGGGGGATGGGAGGTGACAGAGGGGTTCCACACAGCCTCCACCTGTGGACAGTGCCTGCTCAGGGTTTGCAGGTCTGAAGCATGAGGGGCAGAGTACTAGGATGGGCAGAGCACCAGCGGGTGACATGCACATGTGTCACGTCTCAGGGCATTTTCTAGGTCCAACAAGGAGCAACAGGGGTGTTCTAGCCCTGTCCTACTGTCCTGGGGAAGCAAAGGGAATACTCAGAAGCTAAGGGTGTGTGTTTAGGGCCTGGTGCCTTAGAATCCAAAGCCTCCAGTCTGAGAGCCACGTGCCTCTGGGTGATGCTTTGTTGGGCATTCCTGGGACCCACACTCCTTTCTTGTGTAGGGCGTGGCAGGGCTCTATCCCTCTGCATGGACCAGGGCAGGGGCTTGTGTGTGTGTGTGTGTGTGCGTGTGCATGTGCATGCATGCACGTGTGCACTGTGGGCAGAATGACCCTGCCCACCTGTGGGTGTTCGAAGGCCTAGAACCCGAGTGTGAGTGGGGCTCTGCTGTGAGAGGAAACTAAAGTTGCTGACTGACTCATTCCCTGAGGCAGGCATGCTCTGGATCTCCCGGGAGACCTGTGTAATCACAAAGGTCCTGCCAGGAGCACAGGGGAGCAGAGGAAAAGGTCAGGGTGTGGAAGCTACTGAGCAGCAAGCCCTGGCACGGAAGACTGTGAGAGAAGCCACAAGCCCAGGCATGTGGGGTGTGGGGCAGCCCCTAGAAGCTAGGCTAGGGAAGAAGAAAAGGGATTCTTCTCCAGAGCCTCCAGGGGGAGCCAGCTCGTATACCATTGCTCTGATACCATTCTGATTTGAGCCTAACAAGACCAACTGTAGATTCCTGCTCTCTAGAACTGTAAGGCGAAATATGTTGTTTTTTTTTAAAAAATAAAATAAACCAGTTTATGGTCATTTGTACAGCAGCAACTGGAAACTAATGCATCGTAAAGGCACTGAGAAGAATAGAATGCCATGGACAGTTCTGCACTCTTAGTAGTGTTAGGCGATAGCACAGGGTAGAGATTCAGGCATGGCCTGGCCTGGGCTCTGCTCCTGGTTCTTGGAACCCAGTCAGCTGTGATCCCTGAGCGAAGTGCTGGCCTTGCCTTCTTCTTCTTCTGCAAACAGGGTGTGATGATGGAGTATCAGCTTCCTCGGGCTGCTTTGGGGCTGATGCAGCTCTACACACAGCTCTTAGAACCGTGTCCTGGTCACCCTTAGAAGTGGAGTATGGAGCCGGGCGTGGGGGTGCACGCCTGCAATCCCAGCACTTGGGAGGCTGGGGCAGGAGGATCGGTGCAAGTTCGAGACCAGCCTGGGCTGCAAAAGTCAGCTCAAGACCAGCCTGAACTGCATAGTGAGACCCTATCTCAAAAAGACGAAAAAAAAAAAAAAAAAAAAAAAAAAGTGGTGTGTGGAATTCAGGAAACACCAAGTCTAGTAAATCCCCCTTGGTGAAACAAAGGGGCCCAAGTCATTGTCTCGCTTGCTGTACATAGGCACTGCTGGACCTCACCAGGCTCATGGGCTTCGTATTACCTACGGCTGCTGTGGGGCTACCATGGCAGAATTAAATACGTGTGCATTAAATAGTCGTGATTGCTGTTTTACCTGCTAAGTGTGCAACGCTGACCCTGCGACTCTCTGCAGAAGAAGCTTTTGCTAGCGAACCCTAAAGCTGATGGTCTGACCTTTGCTGCTGACTGGCCACTGGGGAAAGAGGGAAAGAAAATACCTAGAGTTTTAAAAGGGCACGGTGATGTGGCTGTGGGGGTGCAGTGCCAAAGGGGGTTCAGGTTTCCTTGCAAGGTGATATTGACTTGGCCATTATCTTTAAAGACACCTACATGGATTCCGGTACTGAAGACAGAGCATAATTCTCCCCTTTCAGAGGCCAGCAGCTGTCAGTGACTGCCACTGCCTGTGGGACAGCTCTGCAGTTCTGGTTCGAGCTGGGAGGGCGGGAGCCACAGGATCTAATCCCTGACCCACTTCTCTCTCCTGACTAGAACATGGGGAAAGGCAGCCTGAGTTCTTTCCTCAACTGCTGAGAGTGGGAAAACCGGTGCTCAGAAACCTTCGCCCTTCTAGACCTTTCTTGTTGGATTTTCAAGGTTTCCAAGGCTGCTAATCCCTTAGGCTTTGAGCCAACCTGATTTTTCTATTTTAAGCAGCCCCTCAGCATCAAAAGAGGAAACCAGGATGAAGGCAGGTAGACACAGGACGAGGCATGAGGGTCAGAAAGGTCTCTCACTGAAGGGAAATGTTGTGGCATAAGTCAGAGAGACTGTTAAATCAGCTCAGAGAGATTTTCCTTACATCAAAGATGTGGAAGAATAAACTTCCTTCTCTTCCCGCTGTTCATCTTCCCCAGGGACTTTGCCACTCTTTTGTTTAACAGACTTCTGGGGCCTAAATCTGCAGTTCTGAGAAACAGTTTATAATCTCCCTGCAGCTGGGGAGGTGACAAGAGGCTTAGAGGAAGGGGAGGAGGAGAGCCCAGCCCCTGGGATTGGACTTGGGTCTCTTGTGAAGCTTCCTGGAACATGGCTGCCTGGTGTGGTTTAGGTAGGTCACCAGTGTAAGAGCTCTGCAGTGAAGGAATGGGAGAAAGGAAAACCCAAGGGACCAGGATTCTGGTGGGAGGCTGGTGGCAGCGGGTGGCTTGGCTTATGGTATTCATTCCTGTCCACGGCGCCTTTAGCAGTTTGTCTTGGTCACCAGGGTCATTTTGACTCCTTATTTTCTATTGGAAAGGGCTAATTTAGAAGTCGGCGATAGAGTGGTCTACCCCACGCTTCCCATTCAACAAACTGTCCCAATTACAGGATCAGAGCCAAGCGCTTGCCCGGAAGCCGGGCTTTCTTGTTCATTAACTTCCCTGGCCTTACGGAGAACATGTACTTATTTTTTCCCCTCTAACTTGTCACTGTGAAGACTCAGAAGTGCTTAAGTAGAGGGCCATTATGGGACAATCACAACACACTAACACTCAACCGAATGGTCCAGCCAGTGATGCGCTTCTGGGTAACCAACTACCGCCAGCCCTTTTGATGGGCTTTGGTGCCCAGCCACGACCGTCCTTCAAGTTACAGCACCAGTGTCACTCGGATGAGGGTGGCAAGTACACCATCCTGGCCACATCCGACGCCCAGTGGGGACATTTGGGTCTTTGGAGTCCCAGCCTTGACACTTCTGGCTATTACAGCTTCCTCAGAGGGGGCAAATGTGGTTATTAAAATTGAAGGTTTCCATGGCCTTCCAAGAGCGGTAACTATGGGACCAACCAAAACATCAGGAAACCAACAACAAGAAAGATGTCTGTGCTTTGGTGTTCCCCGATTCTCAAGCCACACTCCCTGAAGGCCACCTTCCTCTCCAGGATTGGCGGCAGGGGACGGTGGCCACAGTTCAAGGCTGCAGAGTTTGTCTTTCCTCTGTGAGTTCCAGAGAACCCTGCAGCTCTTGCCGCCACGGTGCCAGGCCTAGCTTCTCCAAGCCACCGTGAATGTGCAGCCGCTCAGGCTGAGGCTTCCACCCACCGCCTCCGGTAACTCTTGCTAGAGTCATTTGTCTGTTACGCTAACAGACATTGGTAAATACTCAAGACATTTTGACTGGTCACTGCGTTAGGGATGTAATTTTCCTGTCAATGCTATTAAAAGGTCTAAAGTGGTCCTTCAAGGCTGTTACAAAGGAGCAGCACTTAAGTTTTTATTACATTATATTCCATCTTGGAAATTCACAGCATAATGTAAGTGGAGGTTGCATAGCCAGTGAGGAGGAGGGGCATGCCAAGCCATGGCTGGGTCTGCAGGGAACCTGCACTTGGACGGCAGGAGTCTCACAGGGACCTTGGGCTCAATGCTCAGGCGTTAGCAATCTCTAACTGCTGTGTGGTCCAAGGTGGCGAGTGTTATGCTAAGAACCAAGTGAGAGGCTGTGGAGATAGCTCAGTAGAATAAGTGCTTGCTTGGCAAGCTCAAGGGCCTGAGTTCAATCTCCAGTTCTGGAAAAAAAAAAAAAATCCTTGGGCCAATGAAATAGCTCAGTAGTTGAAAGCACCTGCTGAGGCAACCACTGGGACCGTGGTTCTATTCCCAGCACCACATACTGGGCTAGCCCCACCCCCAGGGCAGACTGAGCAGGCCATAACATAAATAAAGTTATTTTGTTTTCTTTTTAAAAAGAGCTAAGTGAGGGGGCTGGGGAGATAGCTCCGAGGCACAAGTGCCTGCTGGGCAAGTGCAAGGTAGTGAGTTCGAACCCTGGTCCCACAAAAAAAAAAAAAAAGAGCTAAGTGAATAGGATCTCTCTCAGGTGTTCTTTCCCTGACATTTCAACTCCTACACATTCTGCCAGGTCCCCAGCTAGCAGACTGCAAAGCTCCAGCGACTGAGGCAAGTTCTTCCTCCAAGTGCATGATGCGTTGCCTTATCATTTTGAAAGGGCTGCAGACCAAGGACCATAATGGGGCCTGCGCAGATGCAGTCCTGCTCCGAAGGCAGTTCAGCCAGTCAGGGCTGCACAGGCGCGGTCACAGGATGGTGCACAGCCAGGCCAGCCTCATTCCCCCATGACAGGTGGTCTTGTCTGCAGACAGTTTTCTTTCTGCGATAAGTGGAGTGGGTGAGGTGCGGGCGCCATAGTGCCTGGGACTGCATGCTGGGTGCT
>PVJA010021981.1:0-34823 GCA_004027025.1 Myocastor coypus
AGAAGAGAAGAGAAGAGAAGAGAAGAGAAGAGAAGAGAAGAGAAGAGAAGAGAAGAGAAGAGAAGAGAAGAGAATCTCTATTTCGTTCAAGTTTGGTACCATCACCATGATAGATGACAAAGTCATACTTGTGTTTCTTTAAGTATAGTGATCCAGGCTTAACAATCATCACAGCAAGCAGGGAAAGAAGGATCAAGAAAAAAAAAATCAACAAAACCTTAAAAGCAGCACAGCTCAGTTTTGTACAAGTCAGTCACCATTTGTGTGTAAATTTTCAAGATACATAAATGCTTTTGTTATTGAAAGGGTAAAAACCTCATTACTGGGGACAAGCTACTAATTTAGAAAGATACACTAATCTCAAACAGCAAGGTCTGCCAAACTATAGCCTACATGCCTAATCCAATTTGTCATCTACTTGGATAAAGTTTTATTGAAATATACCTACACATTCATCTATGCATTGTATTTGGATACCTTCATGCTGTAACAGCAGGATTAAAGCATTCACAATAGACAGTTTAGCTTATCAAACCTAAAACATTTCCTCTCTGATTCTCAAAAGAGAAAGGTTGCTGACTCCTTTTGGAGACTATCCAAGTAAGTATCAGACAGAGAAAATGTAGATGGTCGATCATTGATTTACACTCATCTGCAGGGATACTAAACACTTCAAGATACTTATTTCTGAAGCACTGTTTTTTGCAAAGTATCAATGAAAAGAACTTTGTTCAGCATTTAATTTTTGTCCCTAGTATTTGGAAGTTTATTCTCAGGCTCCTTATAAAGAATGATAAACATGAAATTTTAATTTATGATGTAGATCACTGGTTCCTAACCTTATCCAACCAAAAGACTCATTTTCAAATAAAGGTTTTTATTGTTCCCTTACTATTTTTAAATGGAAGTCGTAAATAATGCAAATAACTCTGATCCTGATTTTAACAAAATCAATAGAATGCCCTAGCTGCAGTACAAAGGAGAAAATAAAAAGGAAGTAATTTATAAGGAAATAATATATGCTTGAATGTTTAAGTGCTAAGTATGTCTACACTAGAAAAAATGATCACATCAGACACTTGTGAATTCATGCAAAATGTGTACATGCTAAAATACATGCTAAATGTGCCTACTGATATTATTGTGTTGTTATGTACTAATTGGCAGTGAGAAATGGTGTATGATTCTTGGTTTAAAGTTCAGAGGAAAATGTCATACAATCTTTGTTTTATCATTTTTGTCACATTTATGAACAAATTTATATTAAAGTATATAAAAGTAGTTTGTTTTAATATGCAATATCACATTAAAAATTTAATAACAAAAAACATAATATTTTATATTTATACTGGCATATTCAGGGCTTCTAACCCAAGATTGTAGACGCTACTCTCAAATCACTGCAAGATACCACTGTCATAACAAAAAAAAAAAAAAAAAAAAATTGAGAGGGAGGTGGTGGAGGAGGAGATTAAAAAGCAAGAACAATGAGGAATACAGGATCTACTAATCAGAGGATATGTTTTCAGCAGATCTTCAAATAATGAAAATTACATGAAAAGAATGGCTTAAAAAGAAAACAGAAAAAAAAAGAACTGTAGCTGTTGGAGTCATGAATATATAATAAAGACATAACTGGGTGTCCCAATATGGTAAAAATCTGGAAATTTCAGGACTTTTAAAGGCCAGTCAACATTGAGGGCATGAAGGAAACAACAGACAGCAATGTTGACTGCTCATGGAGTAAATTTGCACGTCACAATTTCACTACTGTAAGTGTATTCTCTGAAATTCAACAGTGTAACAGTTATGTACACATAAAAGATTATATTAATAATTTTAGCTGTCCTCCACAAAAATAAGGTGATAGATATTTAACAGTGGTTGTTATATGACAAACTTCTGACCAGTGTATTTGCTCATATTACAGTTATAAATATAAAATTGCTCAAGGAAAAACTTTTAAGCATTAACTGCTATGGGTAAAAAATTGACAGTAGTACAATATTCTCAACTATTCTGTTCATATAAATATATAACTTAGGAATTCTTATTGCATCATTCCTAATACCTTATTTATTATTTTACTATTCTATTTAAAAAAACAAATTACAAATTAAGAAGAAGCAAAAACAGAATTTCTGCTTTAATATAAAGAAACTATTATGTAAAATAAATATTTGCCCTTCGATAGTGTGACAGGGCTTATGGATGTACTAAAGTTGTGTCGCTAAGAATTCACCATCCAAAAATGTTTAACCAGTCATCTGCACTGCGTCGATAGCAACATTTAAAACATTTAAAATTTTCAAATACCTACACAGCACAATCCTAATGAGTGTTTCGCTGTGCATGAGTGAATGTATATATTTGCAAGTGTGTAGAAACAAATGTTTGTGCATGTGTGCCTGGTATAATATAAAACTTTAGAACCTAATTTCATTCAATTATATAAAAATGAAAAGGGTTCTATATATCAAAGGGAACAACAGAATGAAGAGTCACTGGGAAAAATATTTGCAAACTCTCCATTTGAAAAGAGGCTAATACTCAAAATAGTTAAAGACTATACTCAATAAGAAGAGAGGAAATACTGTTATGTAATTTAAACATGAGCAAAAATCTGAACTGACATTCAAGAAAAAATGAAACACGGCCAATACACATATGAAAAAATGTTTAAAATTCTATCAGAGGAATTCAAATCAAAAATGTAAAAAAAAAAAAAAAAAAAAAAAAAAAAAAAAAAAAAAAAAAAAAAAAAAAAAAAAAAAAAAAAAAAAAAAAAAAAAAAAAAAAAAAAAAAAAAAAAAAAAAAAAAAAAAAAAAAAAAAAAAAAAAAAAAAAAAAAAAAAAAAAAAAAAAAAAAAAAAAAAAAAAAAAGGACCTAAAAGAATGGCTACTATCATAAAACAAACAAACAAAGCAAAAATTTGAAGGCTGTGGGAACTACACTGTTAGAGGGAATGTAAATTAGTTCAGCCATCTTGGAAAATCGTATGCAGGTTCCTCAAAAAATCAAATATAGAAGTAACATATGGTCCAGCAAGCTCCCTGTTGGGTACATGGCCACAGGAATTGAAGCCCATGTGTCAAAGGAATATCTGCATTCACATGTCCATTTCACTACCATTAACAGCAGCCAGGTCATAGAAGTGCCCACCAACACATGAACTGATAAAGAAAATAGATTTAAAGGGAAGGGATTTCTGTCATATGTGACAATATATTTCTGCAGGATATTATGCTTAGTAAAGTAACAAGGACACAGAAAAAGATAAGTATTATATGTGGAATCCAAAAATGTTTATCTTTAAGAAGCAAAGTATAAAAGGGAGTTAGTAAAGCATAGGGGTGAGGAGAATTGAGGAAAGGGAAGATATTAATCAAAGAATACAAACTTTGGGTTATATTGTAGAAATAAACTTTAGCAGTCTATTACACTGCACGATGACAATAAAAAATAATGTAAATTTCAAACGAATACAAAACAGCAGGACTTTATCATACTTTTTATTAAAAGAAGGGGAAGTAAAGTTTATGGTAATTTGTTTATAGAATCCCTCTATAAAATATAAACATCAAGACACCATATTGTGATTTATATGTGTAAGTAATTATTTTTTAAAAAATTAAATTAATTCTATTTTTTTTTTGTAATGAGCAGAATATATTTATTGAGGGAAAGAAAACTCCTGTCCAAGAGAGGGACAGAAGGGGTTCCCGAGTGGATGTCCCCCTTAATTCTCAAAAATAAACTTAAAATGTGAAATATCCAGGGCCCTCACTTTTAAAATCATTGTCTCAGAGATAATTCTCAATACCTCAATTACAGATAAGGAACTATGAAAGTTTATTAAGTATCTTAATAACACATAATAATGTGGAATTGTGTGGAATAGCATCACTACAGGTCCATTTTTTAAAAAACCTAGGAAATCCCACTATCAATAATTATAATTACTCAATAGTATCGCTATTCCTTAGTAAGTATAATTACTTATTAGTAGGCAGAAAATACTCACCAAATAATGAAAGTGAACATCATAGTCTTAGTCAAACTTGAACGGGCTTGAGTAACATGGAACATAATTGACCCACCCTATTCCTAATTCAAGGAATCTACCATGTTGAGGGGGAAAACCAAACAGGTGAATACACCAATGCCAGCATACAGGCAGATACCTTGAGAGTGACTATAATTGAGAGCTTGCATGACAAGGTTGATCGTAGAGTATGAAACACACTTGGAAATACTGGAGAGACTTTTTTCTCATTTAAAAATACAATAAAGAAAATAAATGTGCTTTAAATATGGATTGCATCCTCCACCCACTTTTAAAATGCCCCTGAAACATCCAAAAAGACACTCTTTTATTCTTTTTTGGGTACTACCATTATAAATAAGATATGTTAGCTTTATAAGCTATTGTGCTATGTAACTAAAATCACATCTTATTCATAGAGGAGATATAACAAGTCTTGGTTAGATACATCAAACTATACAGTATCAAATTTTGTACAGAGCATTTTTTCTACATAAATATACTTATTTCACTTAAAAAATGGGCTGAGTCAGAAGCTAATAATAGTTATCAATTAAGTATAATTTTAATAATATACTGTAATAGAAATTATGAATATGATCTTTCACTCTCTCCCAAAAATAGCATCCTGTATCATACTCACTATTTTTGTTGACATATAAAGTGAAATTGCAATAAGTGAAGATGAGGTTGGAACCACATATGACTTTTTGTTCCACTTATCCACTCAGCCCTATGTATATGAAATTGTTTTATAGGTATGTGCTGTTCTACATCACAAACTTTTACTACTGTATAAATTTCTACTGTAGAATAAACAAAAATCATATATTCTATATTTTCTGGACATTTGGCTACTTTGTTTTAGGTTGCCACTGGATAATGACACTCTGAACATTCTACTATCTAATTTTCTGCACATATTAATGAGTTTCTGCAGAATAAACACTATGTTTGAATGAACATACATTCATATGTCTAGCTTTAGTGGATAGTGCTATGAAATATTCACAAATGTACATTAATTTAGGGGAAGATCTATAGGTCAAGCAATACATGGACTTGGAATTTTCTCTCCCACAGAAAGAGCTTCCTTCACTTTTAAGAGTTATAAAATTCTACAAAATCCAACATTAAGTAATCATGAAAAAAAAATCTCTATAGATAGTAAATGGTCTTTACCTCAATCTGATAAAAACCACCTATAACAAACCAGTGGCCAACATCATAATAAATGGGTTAGAATAGAAAGCTTTCATTCTAAAATCAGAAATGAGACAAGAATGCCCCTTTATAGTTATTGAAACAATAACTATAACAAGTAGACAAAAGAGAGAATTAAAAGAAATAAGGATAGAAAAGGAAGAAGTTAAATTATCACTATTAGCATATAACATGATACTCTACATAAAAGATCCCTAAAACTTCACCAAAAGAATTCTAGATTTAATAACAAAATTCAGTAGCATGGTAGATACAAAGTCAATACTCAAAAATCAACAGCCTTACTGTACACAAAGAATAAACTAACTGAGAGTGAAATGCAGGAAACCACACCCTTCATGATAGCCTCCAATGCTGGGGAGACAGCTCAGTAGCATAATCGCCTGCCTCGAAAGCACAAGGTCCTGAGTTCAATCCTCAATACAAAAAAAAAAAAAAAAATCATCCAGAAAGAAAGAAAGAGAAGAAGAGAGGAAGAGAAAGAAAGAAAGAAAGAAAGAAAGAAAGAAGGAAGGAAGGAAAGAAATGTAGGAATCAATCTAACAAGAGAAGTAAAAGATCTATATATTGAAAATTATAATACTACGGAAAAGAAAATCAAAGAGGATTTCAGAAAATGGAACAATATTCCTTGCTTGTGGACAGGAAGACTCAATACTATGAAAATGTCCATATTCCCAAAATTGTTACACATTTTGAATGCAATCATGATCAATAGGTTTCCTCTCTGAACTAGAGCAATTATTAAAAAAATTTAGTGTGAATAAGAGGAGACCTACAATAGAAAAACCTATTCTGGGTAACAAGACATTAGGCATTACAATCCCTTATTTGAAATTATAGTGCAAAGGTACTATGAAAAAATCAACATTGTACTGGCAAACAAAACAGTCCTGAGGACCACTGGAAGAATACAGTGTTAGACAACCCCCTCAAGTCCCTTTTCTCCCCCTTGCACAAAATAATTTTTCCCACAAAAAATAAATTCTGCTTCCCCCACCCCCCTGGAACCAGGGATTGAGCTCAAGTCCTTGGGCTTGCTAGGCAAGCACTTATTCCAATGATCTATCTCCCTGTCCCCATAAATTCTGCTCTTAACCTGCATTGTTCCCAAAATTCATTCTTCAGTGACAGAGAACATGAACTCTTCCCAGATATCTTCCAAGTTGGGAGCTTCATTCCTTTATATCATTTGGAGGATTTACACCTGGATCACTGGATAGAAACTTAAAGCTATATGCCTACCCAATATAGTAAAGCCTGGTATCTATCAAGGGCCTTTAGATAGAACCTCTGGAGACTGTCTCTGACTGCTGATCAAGCACTATGACCCCTCTTAGCCTGAGGAGGCCAGAGGTGGAAATCACCCATTATTCCCTCACAGTAGTTTGTATTACTTTTTCCAAGTGGGAAATGTTCTGCACAGCTGAGTTAGATGGAAATATTATAGGTAGTCCAACAGGGCTAAGCCATGAAAGCACCCAATATTGAAGGCAGGATATTTTGCAACTGTGGCAGAAACAAATACCTCGTAGTGGGCCAAACTTCAAGACAAAAGAGTAAACAAATTCAGCCACATACTTTCCAAGAATTTTTTATTTTATTTTTTTTTCTTGTTTCAGAAGTTTTGTTTGTTTGATTATTAATTTTTATGGCCGGCTCAGCTGGCACTGAGGGCAGGGCTGACGCAGCATGTGGTGCCAGGGATTGAACTGCGGTCCCTGAAGTCACCCAAGCTTTCCTAAGCAGGCGCTTTAGACCACTGAGCCATCCCGCTGGGCCCCAGCCACATACTTTCCAAGGGATAAACATCAGGGATTGATATTCTAAGATATTCTAAGATACCCCAAGAGCAGTATTCATGCCTGACTGCTACATGACTCACTTCTGCTTTCCTATTTGATTCCGATTTAATCTATGTTATCTAAGCAATTGTGCATGTTACCTTATTGGTTGACCATAGTCTTGTTCCACTTCATGTGGGAAATCCCATGTTTCTTACCTTGGATCCACCTGACATCATAATTTTACTCTGTAAGAGTTCCTGGATGCAGGAACTGGGCTTTGATCAATAGGTCAGCCCTGCCAGCCTTGTCCCTTGGCTGAGAGGGCAATTGAGACTGGGCATGGTGACACAAGCCTATAATCCCAGTTCTTGGGAGGCTGTAAACAGGTGAGTCAATCTGAGTTCAATCTAGTAGTGAGACCCTGAACATCCTGTTAACTCTTTCCTAAAATACCAAAAAAAAGTCCCTAAAGTCCCTGGAAAGGCAGCCTCCAAAGTAATCAGTTGGGGTTTGCCCCTGTCCTTCTCTCAGACATAAGCTTTCTTTTCTCTAAATAAATAAATTCTGCTCTAAATTCCACCAATAAATTCATTTTCTGAATTGCATTCGATGTACACACTAGCAAAATAAGATATTCCTTGTAATTTAATCATAAGAAAATTTTAGGGCTGGGGAGATAGCTCTGTGCCTGCCTGGTAAGTGCAAGGTCATGAGTTCCAACCCTAGTCCCACAAAAACAAGAAAGAAGCATTTCATCCTGCTGTTTCTTTAATGATTAAAAAAATTATCATATCTACATCCTGTGATCCGTATAACTACTATGAGGAAAACAACATGCATTGTATCAATTATTGGGAATGTACTAACGTGTTTTGAAACTGTCACATTGTTATCTTATTAAAGTAATAAAAAATTTTAAAAAAGAAATTAACTGTCTCTCTCTCTCTCTCTCTCTTTCTATATATATATATATATATATATATATATATGTATATATAATGTTGGGTGCTATGTACATGTAACAGCTCATCATAAGGAATGCAGTCAGCATGTACACCAAAAATATAATAATAAAAGTAATTTTAAAAATGAAAAATTTGAATAGAAAACAGTTTCTATTTACTTTCTCTAAGTCTTTCCTTTTATCAAAACTCAATTATATGGGCAGCTATCCCTGACCAATCATCTAGTGATTGAAAGAATAAACAGATGGCATATTTAAGAAAGTTGCATATGCTGCTGTAAATTATAGAGAGCATCTCAAAAGTAATACAACATACAATATATACATACAAGGGCTGGCCAAATAGCTCAACGGATTAAAGCACCTGCAAGCAGTTGCAGGGGCCAGGGTTGGATTCGATTGCTAGGTTGCTTTGCTGGCCCTGGCCCCGGAGCACGCTGAGATGGCAATTGAGACTGGGCATGATGGCGCAAGTCTGTAATCCCAGCTCTTGGAAGGCTGTAAACTGGCAGAACACTATGAGTCCAATCTAGTAGTGAGACCCTGAACACCTTGTAGACCCTTTCCTAGAAAATAAACAAATACCTATGCACCTACCTATACTCTTTCTGGGTGATTTTTTTTTTTTCAGAAGAATTGATAATATCATAACGTGGTGATTTTTGTGCACAATTACAGCAGCACAATTTGTCATGGCTAAATCTTAGAAACAATCCAAATGCACATCACCTGAGGATTGGATATAAAAGATTTGGCACTCTTGTACAGTGGAATACTACCCAGCCATAAAGATAAACTTGAGGCTTTCATAGGTAAATGGATGCCACTAGAGAAAGTGAAGTAAATCGAACATGCATGTGGAAAACTCCTATTATCTCCCTATGTAAGAAACTGAAAGAATAAACAAAGTCCAATAAGTACAACAGATGTTGTCAAAGAGACTGAAAGTCCTCAAAAGGCAAAAATAACTGGGATGAAAGGAGAGAGAGAGAAAAAAAGGAAGGATATACATACACATGCACATATATAATTTGTATTATACATGATAACTAAGAAAATTGTACTACTAATGAGTGCTAATGTCTATTAGTTTATTAAAAAGTTAATGTTTAACTTTTTTTCACCAGTGTTGTATGCTTCTGTCTAGCAATCTGAACAAGTAGCTTGAAGATAACAGCATGTAATAAAATAAACGTCAAATTCTTAACATTTGTTTTGAAATTCTGTATTTTTAATGTTTTTAAAAGAATTTTATTCTCTTAAAATCTGAAAACTGCAAAAATAAAGGTATACATCTTTGTTCCTATTTCTTTGCCAACTATGAGTCTCAGTCAGAGGCTTGTTATCAATCTTTATATAATGATAATGAGTTCATTATGATCCGGCATCTTCCATAACAAAGAGTTAAAATTGTATGTTTCAAAGCAAACTTCATATCCTCACCACCATATGGGTTAGGAAGCTGTGTTTTCTGACACCTCCTCCCTGCTCTGCGGACCAGGGCTGAGCACATTGCTCCAGCTAGGGGGAGGCCCGCTTTCTATCCTTGTCACTGTGTGCTGCCTGAGGTTGCTGCTAAGTTCAACAGTCTCAACATTCCCTGAGCAAACAATACTAGCCTTCTTGTGACAAAAAAAGGTAAGAAATAGTGATGTTGGTTTAAAAATAAAATCAAATGCATAACAAACTACATGTATAGAAATTTATCTAGGACAGATATTTAGAAGAGTAATCCACTCAGCAAATACAATATTTTTATTCTTTATTTTACTTTTTTAAAAAGTAATTCTATAGTCCTTCCATTTCCATGCTCTCTTCATCTACTTTGTACTTGTATTTTGTTTCATATGTAATACTCTCCCATTATGTGGCTACTCAGCAGCAAATTATTTCAATAGTGAACACAGGTTTTAATGAAAGGCAGGGATAAGAGATATAGCTCAATGGCATACTGCGTCCCTGGCAAGTGCAAGGTTCTGAGTTTTACTACCACTATCAAAATATAAAAATAAAATAAGGTAGAAGGCTTTCACTCTTTCTCTTGCATGTGAGTTACTTGGGAAACAAAACCACATGATCTACTGTATAGGTTTCTCCCAAGAGTAGCCCTGGAATGTTAAAAGTCTGGAGTTTCCTGACAAATCTTCTATTGATTCTTCAAGGAAAAAGATGAAAACACAA
Organism: Myocastor coypus; assembly: GCA_004027025.1. Taxonomy (NCBI): domain Eukaryota; kingdom Metazoa; phylum Chordata; class Mammalia; order Rodentia; family Myocastoridae; genus Myocastor; species Myocastor coypus. Next base: position 10,203 of record PVJA010021981.1, read on the forward strand.
ACTCCTGGGACATTTTATTAATTCCTACAACAAAAAAATAATAATAATTTGAAGGTGAAGGCCTCAATAAAAGTATCTTATATTATGATCTGCATTATACAAGTGTTCTTCCATGAAATTCTGTAGACCAGGACAGAAAGGAAGAAAAGCATGAACAGAAGAGAAGGGAAGGTAAATAAAACAGAAGGGAAGGGGAAAAAAATGGAAAGGGAAAAGGAAAGAAAAGGACATTGGATGGATGGATCACTAAGACTGCAGTATAATCCAGACTGGCTAAGAATCTTTTACAAAGAAAAGAACAAATAGGGTCCAGTATACTACATTCATCACTGGTCTCCGTTGGAGACTAATGGACTGAGTAGAATAAAGTATTTCTCAGAGATAGCTACTATCCTTCTTAAATCTAAAAAGGGTTATTCAGCCTTTATTATAATTTAGTCATTCAGCATATAAGGAATGAAGAATAATCATAAAATACATGATGGTAGTATTTATGACATATTCACGGACACTCGAGTGTAAAGTAGGGTTTTGTTTGTCTCCAGATTCCTTTCTGAATAATGCAGTGATATCATAGATTTCCTCAAATTCTAAGCACAAAGAGAATCTCTGTGAAAGTAAGATGAGAGACATTTTCTGGTGATTATAAATATAGCCAAATTTTCTAAAAGAAAATCATGAATTACATTAAAATTAGACTATTAATCCTGGGTCAAAAAATTACATAAAACCCTTATTTTTCATGCAAATACAATTCCCCACTGTAAAATTTCTTTTTGGGGCATTTATTATCTAGCTGAAAATTTCTCAATAAAAGAATCTCAGAACAATATTACAAAGGATATAAAGAACTCCAAAGCATAAAACACAAGGGTCCATTAGGAGCCGCTGGTCGCGTGCCCCTTCCTCCCATTCTTCTTTGTTTTCATGGACATTTCTTGCCCTGTACCCCAGTTGCGCCCACTTCCAAACTCTTTTTTCTGTTTCTCCTCCTGCTCTTTATCTCCAGACAATACAAAATACAAAATAGTTGCTCAGCAACTACTACTTGAGTACCTACGATATTTGTAGCAAAATAAACATGACAAGCATGATCTGCTATCATATCCCAATCCCTTGACCTCTTCTCTTTACCCAGCTATACTGGACCAGGATCTCTGAGTAGTGATGGAGAAAAAAAATTAGGGAATATGTTAAAAGTGTTTCTACAAAGGTTTGATATATATGTGGAGGTTAAAATAGTATACATTTCAGTGTTTCAGTGCATATACTTGAACTTCTCCCTTTCTTTTCTTCAGCATTTGAACTAACTGAAAGAGATGTCACCTTAAAGACATAAAAAGGAAGAAGAAAACCACCTCTCCCTAGGATCACTTTTTTTCCAGTGAGAGCTGGAACTGAAACCTGAAACTTTTTTTTCACATTTCCTTATTTTTCTTTCTCGTCTCTACTCATAAGTAACATCGTTCTTCCAAGAAAGATACTAATAATTAGTACACTATTGAGTGCCTATATTGCGTGACATCTGACATCATTTATTTCCTTATATATTCCAAAAACGTCATCGTGTTCCCCAAATTTCCTGGTTTGGGAACTTAAAACCCAATGCAACAGTGTTGAGAGTACTAAGCTTAAGGGAAGATTAGGTTATCACAGTTCTACCTTTTTGATTAAATAATAATTCTTATCGTGGGAGTAGGTTAATTAACTCGGGAGTATTTTTCTGATAAAACGTGGGGAAGCTTCTACTTTCTTGTGGGCACATGCTCATGTGTGCATACATCACTGCAACATGTGAAGAAACCACGCTTGCCAGATGTAGTTCCCCCAACCTTAGACTCTAAGACTATAAAGAACGTTTCTGCATAAACACAGTCAAAGCTGTGCTAAATCCGTGTGCTGGGTGTTTCTTATCCAGGCTGATGCCAGTTAGCTGTGGTATTTACCAGACCTGGTAACAGCTCATTGTGCAGGCAGATCACACCTTCTCTTGTCATCTACTGAGCAATACCTTTAGCTGCTTCCACATTCTGAGCTATGAGTAAAGTCACTCAAAATGTTTTAAAAAAATAGATCTGCATCAATTACTCATCTCAGGTACTCAGTGAAGACAGCCAAAACAGAGTAAGGCAGTCTCTTTTCTAAATTTTTATAGGACTCCATGTACTAACCCCGCCTCCAGCTTTTTTCCCTCTCTTCCCATTGTTAGAATAACTGGAGCATCTCAGGATGATATCACATGTGCTTTTAATTCCCTACATAATTGCACATGGTCTCAAATGTCTTAAATTCTGTATTTATCAGATAAATATATCAATAACTCCCAAATCTGTATTTTCTTTCTACACCCTCTGAACATGTCACAAAGCCCACTTAATATAAATGACTATTTCTGGTCTTTCAGAAAATACTAACTTAATATGCTTAAAACTGTAGGCATTTATTGGATGACCGTTCCTTATTTCAGTGAGGGCATCACAAAGCATTACCCTGCTCAAGGGACAAACAGGAAACCACCTTTCCTCTCCTTACTCCACCTGTATCCTCCACCTACCTAGTCAACAGCATTGCCCTGCAGCCTCTCCATGACTCACTAGGTGTGTAACCTTTGATACTTCTTTGAATCTCCATGATGACCATTCTGTGAAACCCATCCGACATTTTTTGGACTATGAAGATGAGTTCACAAATGTTTTTCCAATGCAAACCTGAGAGTGTTATTCCTAAAATAACTTCTATAGTTTCTTCCTGCTAAAACTCTTTCTGCTAAAACCCTACCTCAGTTCCATCTTCATTTATCTGCATGTTGCCCTCCATCTTGTTATTTAGCATGCGTTATTTCCCCTTGCTCTGGGGACCCCAGTTTACTCTCCCTTGGTCACTGTCCATGACAGGTGTCCCCTTCATCCTAACTGCTCCCTCCACAGAGCACTTCTTTCCTTTCCTTGTGCTCTTTGCTTACTGTACCCTGCTCTGTGGCTTAAGTCTGCTGTTATTTTGGCTGGGAATCCAAACCAAGATCTACTAGATGCTATGGAATCTCTCATAACACCAAGCCACATTCCCAGCCCCAGGTCTCATCTTAAAAGTCTTCTCAAGGATGCCTCCCTTGAAATGAGCACAATAAATCACTTTAATAGTTATAGCCGTAAGTATTATGTGATTGTTATATATTTTAAGTACATTTAACGTAAAATTGTAGATCATAAATAAGTACCATAATATTTTCTAACGAAGATTAAATGTAAATAAAACAAGTTGGCTACCTACTTTGTCTTCGCAATGCCAGAAGATTATTTTCATGGTGTTTCTGAATTTCTGCATTCCATGTATAAGCAATCTCAGAAGAGAGAAGAGAAAGTTTCTAAGGTTTTCCTCCATAGTTTTCTATTACTCTAGCTGCAGCCATGGTGTAGATATTCAGGAGACCTCCATCTATGCGATACAGCCTTGGCAAGACATGAATTTCTGACTCCTCTTAGTTCTCCTTCTGAGTAAGACAACAAATCTCCTCTCTCTTAAAGTCAAATATGATAAATATAAGGCTTTCCTTTTTGCCCTCAATCCCACCATGCCCTTAACTGGAGAACCCTGAGATGCAAGCTCAACACACAAGGAAGTGAATGAACTACAGACAACACTGTACATCAGCTCCATTTTTGTATTGGTTGCACCTTGTCCTCAGATCAGCCCAGAGATTGCAATATGATCCAGCACCTTCCTTAGGGAAATAAAATCCATTTTGTCATAAACTGAGCAAAATTTCTTAGGCTTCGGTAAAAAGTGCTTCCTCAGGGGTCATTTTTTACACTCTATCAAATGAACCTTCAGTTGATATTATCATCCCCTAAGCAGCCAGTCTTGGTTAACTTCTCCATAGGATTGAGCTTTGTTTTGTTTTGTTTTGTTTTGTTTTGTTTTTGTTTTGCTTGGCTTCCCTTCTTAATGAATTTTCTCTTTTTTTACCTGTTTGTTAATGCTATTGTTATTTTGGCTTGCTTTTTCAAAAAGATCACATTCAAGAGTATGATATTGTTAATAACTTACAAAAAATGCATTATTTTAAAGGGATTATTTAATTCACCTTATTTTAGTCATTTGATAAATTTCTCCAAAGGGAAAAAAGTAGCCACTGTGCTAACTATTAATGGACATTGAGTAAAGCAGACTATCAACCTTCACTCTTCACTCATGAAGAGTAGGGAATCCTAGGAAATAAGGAAGCACAATGACATCAACTTCATCAATTTTTATAAACACAGTAAGGAAAGCAACATGACAAAATGCTATAGGCAAGGAGTGCCGGTTTATTTAGATAGGGTAGCAAAGATGAGCCTAAATACATCACTCAAGCTGAAAGCTAAAGGACTAGAAGTTGGCATGGGTAAGTGGGGGCGGGTAGCTCTGCACACTGGGAAAAATAAATGTTAAGTCTCTGATTGGGGCACAGCATTTGGCTTATACACTAAACTGAATGGGAAAGCGGCTTCAGTTGCATAAATCAGAGTCAGCAGTCAAGCTGAAGCTACCAAGGTGAAGAGAAAGCATTCTGCAGCACCTTAGCAGTTAAGGTGAAGGATTTGGATTTAATCCTAGGTATAATGAGAAGTGACTGGGACCCGAAATGGGGATAACTTGGTTTGGTTATAATATCAAGTGACTTATATTTTAATGGCATCATGTAGGATGCTGCGTGAGGAGCAAATCTGTGGTATAGAGTGGGAGGGTAACACAAAGTGACCAGTTGGGATATGACTGTTGGAGTTCGGAAGAAAACTGACAGTAAACTAGGAAGGTGACAGTAGAGAAAGCATGGAGAGGAAAGCTTCAGGATATAATATGAAAATGAAATCATTGGGATTTGCTAGTAGATTTAAGCACAATTATGCATATTTATAAGAACATCTGACTACTATTAATCTATACAAACAGTCATTACTTAACTTTACAATGTGATTGTAATGGGTATAATCAGTTGGATGGATGATACTAATTTAAAGAAAGGAATAATCTAGAGAAAATACTGAAAATTTATCCATAATGAAGGTTCTTTTAAGGAAATGTTGTACACCTTTTCAGGTGAATAAGCCTTTCACAGTCATTAGTTACATATTAAGAGGTTATAAATTCTCTAAGATATATGTGATCATTATATATACATAAAATGTATCAATTTTATGTATGATTCCAATCAAAATAAAATCTAATTGGAAACTGAAAAAAAAATGAACATTATGAAAATGAACACAATGTTAGCCCTTTTGCTTTGTTTTAGAATAGAATTCTATATATTTAGCATTAAAATTTTAACATACCCACAGTCAAAACTTTGAACTAAAAGTAAATATATGTGTTTGTGTATGTGTGCCTGCAATGCTCATGTGTCTATTTAATACTGTCTGTCTGTCTGTCTGTCTGTCTGTCTGTCTCTCTCTCTCTCTCTCTCTCTCTCTCTCTCTCTCTCTCTCTCTCTCTCATATCCCATGTATATGGAAGAATCCTTAAGAAAACATTAGTGGAGGTTGGAAAACAAAGGCATAGGAGTATGAGAACACCTATGGCATTATCTACAAATATAACCGAGGGACAGAGAAGGCAGATCTGAAATATCACATTAGAAAGCAGCAATATAAAATATACATAGCTAATTCGCTCAGATGCTTCCAAGATATGATTACATCAGATGGTTGTCCATTATTTTCTAAAGTCTATTTTGAATCCGAAGAGTAAGAAACACTAGAAGGGCCAGACAGATAGCTCAGTGCACTAAAGCACCTGCTTAGGGAGGTACAGGGATGGGGATTTGGCCCCTAGAGCACCTTGTCAGCCCCACCCCTGGATGCTCTGAGACAGTGATTGAGAAAGGGCGTGGCAGTGCAAATTGTAATCCTAGAGCTTGAGGAGCTGAAAACAGAACAATCACTACTAGTCCAATCCATGTAGTGAGACCATGTAGAATCTGTAGAAAATACATTTTTAAAAAAGAAAAGAAACAAATACTTGGAGAAAACACTAAAGACTAAGAACAGTCTACTAACTAGAATAGGAAAAATAGTAAGTAGTATAAAATCACATTCTAGAATAGATTTCTTAGGGTCAGGAGATAACACAGTAGAATAAGTGACTGCCTGGCAAGCATAGGGACCTGAGTTCAATTCCTGGTACTATAAAAAAAAAATGTGTATAATAGCTTTCTTATGGCTTTAATCTTAAACTCTGTTGGACTTTGAAACCAATTTTTATTTTTGTTTTCAGACTAAATTTTAAACTTCATACATGGAAATTTTATTTCAGTTAATCAAATTTAATGAAGAACAGTCTGTTTGCCAAAATACCAGGTAAAGGCAAAGGTATATAAGAAGACCCAAGATATATCACATATAGGTACAAATTACAAATAAATGTTTCATTAGGCATATCTAAAATGGACCAATCAAAATTAAAATAAAAAGATACATGCACATATACTTTCACAGGCTCATTCACTATGAAAACAGCAATGAGAAGAGAAACATTGACATGAATGAAGAAGAGAGACATTAAGGAGAACAGAAATGATGTGAGGACTAAAGTTATCCTAGCAATCCCCGGCACTGACAGTGTGGTGTGTTCTTCTCTTCTGCCCTGTTTATTGTGACATTTCTCTTCATCCTTTAGTTACTCCCCATGGGCAAACTTGCCAAGCCCTGGCTTTCCTCAGCTACCAGGTATGCCAGAGAAAACAACGTCTATCTCTAACCTTCATCTTGAGCCCTGTGCCAGGTTCAATCTTTTACCTTAGAGGCTTCCTGTAGATGACCCTATCATAGCCAAGTAAGTTACAAATTAATATACAGAGTGAGACTGGGCTGTCGACGAGGTCAGCATGAAAGATGGAGCTATCAGAACTATGGCTGGAGGCCACTCTGAAGAGGGCCAAGCTTCAGGACACATACATAATAGCCAGGCCTGCGAGAAAAACAGCCACTTGAGTTTATACTACAATCAGCCTCTCTGGGTCCAACAGGCCCAGATAGACATAAGGAAGTGGTCAGTACATCCAACCTATACTCCCCTCCAGTCCTCAAAATGCCTTTGCTCTTTCTCTACGTCCTGAGTACTATCACTCCATTCCATATTAGATCAAGCTAAGCAGATGTAGTTATAATATTACAGGTTGACTATGGTCTGTCTGGTGCTGAGCCTACATTGTGATGTCCCTGTATCAATTACTCCTCACAAAGGGCCTTGCTAGCCACACACTGAGATTGCTACTTCCCTGGAAATCCACTTATTTCTAATAAAACTCTCTCAACCTCCTCCATTGATTCACAAATTCATTCCTTCGTGTTATGAGACCTAGAACTTGGCACGTTTGACGTGTAACAGGTAAGAAGGTTTTTCTTTTTTTTTCTATCAACCCAAACCACTAATATCAAATACATCCACAGCAACTCATTATACCCCATTGCTCAAACTCCTCCTGCTTTCTGATCCCCAGCTAAACCATCACCATAGTCCAGATTAATATCTAAACTAGAAATGTCTGGATTAGCTTCCAAATCTCATAATTTAAGAGTCAGCTCTAATAATACCTCATGTAAAATGTTTATCAACCTCCTCAACAAATTAACCTCCTTCTTGGTACAATAACATAATGCTGTTAAAATGTCTTTATTGTAACATTTACACCACTGTGTCATGGGGGTTTATTTTTGTTGCATTATTTAACATTAAACTAAGATTTAGCAGAGGGCAAGAAGTAGCAAATGAAAAATTCAAGCCAATATTGGATCTTGCCTGTTAATAAGTTCTCAGTTATTACTCTGTAAGTTTATTTATTTATAACTCTTGACTCCATTTAACAGAGAATAATCCAGTTCATATTGAAATGCAGCTCTAAACTGACATTTTAAATGCATAGCATTAACTTTACATATATTTATAATCTCACCCTAAGAATATTCAGAAGATGAAAATGTACAGCAGAAGTGAGTATCAGGTGGGTGGCTTCAGCTCTGCAGCTGCCGTTATTTATACTTCACAAATTATGAACAACGTGGGTCATGGCACATGGTATAAATTCATGTAATTGCCATGTGCATGCGAGAACAGGAGAAGAGAGTGGTACACATCTGTGTTATTAAAACAGTGTCTAGGTTTAAAACATGTATTTTCATACTTCACAGGATCATGGAGTAACAATCTGCTGCTTCCATATTTTGTCTACATTGGCTGGATTTTCTGCATTTTTTCCTCTCATGTCAGAGGCTAATTTAAGTCCTTAGCTCTGGGAACATGATCATATGTTTGTTATAATTTATCATTTCATCACTAATTCAAAGAGGAATTTTGTTTGTGCTACTATCCTACCAAGTTCCCAGGCAAGGCTCTCTTTAGTAACCATGGCTATGTAAAAACAATGAATGAATTGGATAAATATATAGACAATACATGTACCAGAGAACCTGCCATGAAGGGGCTTCCAGAAACGACACAGAACCAAACACCATCCCTCATCAGGTAGCTCTCACATAAGCACATCACAACTCTTAGCATATAACTTTTTAAATTCTATACACTTACAATTTATACCAAGTATAAAATGAATTGGCAAGCAAATCCTCCATCCAGAGAGCAAAATTTTCTACCAGTTTTCCTGCAGAATAACTGACTTATTTAAGCTTTGATGTTTTTAATAAAAGCAACATGGAAAAAAACTAACATTTTAGAAAAAGTCACATGTATGACTTTTTTTTATTCTAAAGTTTCTATTTTATAGAAAACAGTAAAAACAAAACAATATAATAGGAGAATAACAATAGGGGTTTTTTTGTTTTGTTTTTTTTTTGTCTTTTTGAGACAGGGTCTCCCTATGCAGTCCAGGCTGGCCTTGAGCTCACTTTCGTAGCCCAGGCTGGTCTTGAACTCGCACCAATCCTCCTGCCTCAGCCTCCCAAGTGCTGGAATTACAGGCGTGCGCCACCACGCCCGGCAACAATAGTTTTTTGTTTTTTGTTTGTTTGTTTGTTATTTCTGTTTGTATTATGGGCATCTAAACCCACCCTGGGTGTGAGGCTGGCGCAGCATGTTGTACTGGGGATTGAACCACTATCCCTGTGGTTGTCTAAGCTTTCCTAAGCAGGCACTTTAGACCACTGAACCATCTTGCTGGCCTGGGAATAACAATAGTTAATACAGTGTATTTTGTTATTTTTAAAGTAGATGCTCACTTAGAATTCTTACATTCTGTTCTTGAAGTGTCCACCAGCCTATGAATCCATGGGTACTAAGAAGAAGTGGTGAAACAAAGAACAGACCGTGGAAATGTTTGAAGTTGAGTTACTCACACAAAGGAAACTGCGGTTGGAATACCCATATGCTTGGATTTTAATTTGAAGCAGTTCTAGGAAACAAATTTACAGTGATTTGTAGTGAGTCTTTTACAATGTCTCAAACATAAAATTGATCCTAAATATTTGAATTCTTGCTCTAAAATAAAATGAGCAAAATTGACAAATTTAATGCGATCACAGCCCAACAATGATGAAGAAAGTTACAGCATTCATAAACTAAATTTTTGGCCCTGACATTCTCTCTCACTCTATCTTACCACCTCCAATACTGAAGACTAAACCCAGAGTGGCATCAAGCTCGAATTTGCAGTCCTCTTGCCCTTGTCACACATACTCACCAGACATTCTTTATTGCATTAAGAGAGACAATGGAGAGAAATGAAATGATGGGCTGTTTCAGGAGTTGACACATCAGCTACTGCCTTTCTTGGACGCTAGGCACTGGCGCCTAGAAAGCCCTGTCCATGTCCACAGAGGTCTATAGATCAGGTGAGCAGGATCTCAGCAAGAACATAATCAACGGAGCATTGTAATTCTTGAATGCAAGATGATAAACTATCCCATAAAGAGTAATATTTAGCTACTATTTCCAATACTGCAATAAAGAATACAAAATACAGGTGAGCGTACTTGCCGTCCTACTCTGCTTTAAGAAGAAGGAAAATCAATTGCCGAAATGCTGGGTCTTGCTATTGCGAGCAAGACCTTTCGGTACCTGTCATTCTGTAGAGAAAGTATCACTGGCACAGCTTTAAAAAGTCATGGGGAAAAGTTAAGAGTGGTTTCCTTGCATCCCGAGTAATCATTTTATGTACTGTGTTACTGGCCCTGGTGCCTCAGCTAGATGTCCAAATAATCTGGAACATCCTCTACATTTAAGGCAGAGAAGACCACAGTGTGAAATCAGAAAGGGTGAGGAACTGCCTTCCCCTTTTAAGAGCAGCATCAATTAAGCCCAGGGGAGAGGGGTACAGTTTACTAGTTAATTAGTCCAGGGATATGGTTCTTTCATGTGTAATTCAGAACAGGAACACCTGGTGTGCGGCTCTTCAAAGCGCAAGGGGGGACAGGGGAAGCTAAACAATGCAAGAGAGGTCACAACAGAAAGCAACAGCACAAGAACAAAAACTGTTTCCATGTGACCTTCACCCTGCTGTAAATAAAATGAGATTCCCAAGGGGTTACTCCCCCACTGGTCCAGAGAGAACAAACAGCTCCTGGCCCTCTCAGGGAGTTCTAAAAAGACATGGTGTTAACTAATTGTTTTATAACCCAATTAAAAAGAAAACAGAGAGCCAGGGAAATGCAAATAGGGATATAATGATTATAATCACATCCTGATATATAGCAGCTCACACCAGAAATATTGACATTCTCTCTCTCTCTCTCTCTCTCTCTCTCTCTCTCTCTGCTTTGTGACCTGGACTGCCCAGGTAACATTCCACAGAATTAGGAAGGGAGGTGTCTGGGACAAATTACCTTGTTCTACTAAATCGGAAATTGAGCAGTTTGTTAATGCAACACCTGTCCTTGTGAATTATAAACTGGTGAGACAACTTTTCCAAATTTTTTTTAAGTGTGTGTTGTTTCTAAGCATTCTGGTTTTAAACAGCTGATTAGCATGGATAACCAAAACTAATGTTTAAAGTGAATTATACAATATAGTTTAAGCTATGGTATCCGTGTCAAAAAGAATAGGAGGATACAGCACATTTTAAAATCCATTGCCAAGAGAAAGTCTGCAACACAGAATTCTGTGTCTGAAGATATCATCAAAAAATTGTCATAAATAGTTTTAATGTAACAATCACAGGCTCAGAAGAAAATGGCTTACCAATTTTTTGTATTGGTTATACTTTTTTCTGCCTTCAGGGACACTGGACACAACAAATAAACAACTAGATAAGAACAACAGCATAGAAAAACAAAACACAGATTCTAATCCATGAAAACAAAAGTATTTAAGAGAAGGTGATGAGCTAAAAGTAAGAAATTATGAAAATGTTCTTCACACATCTGTCTATTAAGAATGAACCATGGGAACTGGGGAGATAGCTCCGTGGCATAAGTGCCTGCCTGGCAAGTGCAAGGTCATGAGTTTGAACGCCGGACCCGCAAAAAAAAAAAAAGAATGAACCATGAGCCAGAGATGAATAAAAATACAGAATTATCTGGTAGCACAAGAAAGGTAAAAGTAAGTGAAATAGTTTAAATAGGACTTACGTGTATGTATAGATTCACTACAAAACACTGAGTAGAAGGAGAATATTCCTTCAATGAGTCAGAATTATTTGCTTTACAATCTAGCTATTTTAGTAATCCAAAAAGCATTCTCTATTTTTAAAATCTTTTTTGTTTGTGTGTGTTTTTGTTAACTAAGATCTTGCTTTGGTGGCCCAAATGGACCTGCATAACTGGATTCTGGATTCAGAAGATCTTGTCTTGCTTCCAAATTAGCTGGGGCCTATAGGTCTGTGCTGCCCTGTGCATATCTATATATTTTTAAATTTGCTCATTTTCTAATAAAGGAAGTCTGTTCAGGAGAGAGAGACAGACAGACAGACAGACACACACACACACACACACACACACACACAGACAGAGACAGAGACACAGAGTGAGAGACAGAGACAGAGAAAAAGAAAGAGAAAGAACTCTTTCCCCAAGGTCAGGCAGTAGCTGCAGGATGCCTTAAACTCTCCCCCATTTTTTCTAGTGTCACCCCAGACCAACTTTGCTATTTTCCTTTCTATTTGGAATTTCCAATTGATGCTGAACTGTCTGACTATCAATCACTATAATGTAACACCTGAGATAATCAATTTATAAAGACAAAAGGTTCATTTTCATTCTCATATTCAGTCCCTGATTGATAGGCCTGCATGCTTTGTGTCAGTGGCAAGGCAGCACATCACTGTACAGTTCAAAGCAGAGCATAATCAGTTAAATCACCAGTTAGGAGGGAAAAAAAGAAAAAGAGGAAGAGGCTAAGGAGTGACAGTGCCCTTCAAGGGCACATTCCCAATTATTCAAGGACTTAGATAAGCCCCTTTCTGAAGATTTCACTGCCTTCATGGGCCCAGTCCTGGGAACCATACTTTTTTATTTTTTAAAGAATTTTTTATTTTTTATTTTTTTTTCTTATTGCAGAACTTTTGTTTGTTTGTTTATTTGTTTTTTATGGCTGGCTCAGTCTGCCCTGAGGGCAGGGCCGGCGCAGCATGTGGTGCCCGGGATCAAACCGCAGTCCCTGCAGCCTAAGCTTAGGCCCTTTAGACCACTGAGCCATCACCATACTTTTAACACAGCCTCTGGGAGACTCAAGATGTAAATTCTAGCACCTTTGAGCTTGAAAAGTGATAGCACCCAACCCCTAGCTAGTCTCACTTCTAAGCATTCCTCAGACAGTGAACAATCCCACACCAATCCCTGCCCTGGGATCCTTCTCAGAATCCTACAGCAGGAAGCCAGCCTTGCAAGCATCGGTCCTGTCCCACTACAGCCTTATTCTCACATATGCATGATGCAGCATAATTGATGCTCTGTGAGAATGGGCTGGAGGTCCTACTACCTTATAGATAGATAACACAAATAAATATAGATTTTATACTTCCAACAAGAAGAATAGAACAAAATCCTGTAGTAGTCCAGCAGGCAGAGAAATGGTTCTCAGGATGGGATGTGGAAGAGTTATATTTTAAAAAGCAGAATTTGTATCAAACATTAATAGAGATTTCAAACTTCCTAGGAACAAGCTATTCCAATAAAAGATGAATAAGAAGCAAGATGGAAACAGTGAGGAGCCAACAAGGGCCCTGAACTGCAACAGAAAGGGTACACTGGAAAATACTGTGATGTCACCCTGAGATGTGAAACTAAACTCAGTACATTTGATTTGATAGATGATGTGGAACCATGAAAGGTTTTAGAACAAGCCAATGACTCCACCAGTGCTATCCTGGAGGGCATCTTCTCCTAGAGAGACTCAGAAGGTCATTTTGAATAGCCTCCTTGGAAGTTAACTGGGGCTTGAAGTGCAGCAGAAGGAAAGATCTTAAGAGACTCCACAGGAAAAGCAGAGATAACGACGACAGAGAAGATACCTGAAGCAAAACACAGGAGTCAGAGGAGGGAGGTGAGGGGTCCATGTAGCTATGAGACCCAGATGTCATGAAAGGCAGTGGGAGATTCAGAGGAGAGAGAAGAATGGCGGAGCCTGCATCAACATTATACCCCAATCCAATCCACAGCAGGCCAGATTCCCATGCTTTCTCTGTTCAACTTTTAATAGCCGTCCTGGAGACTGAGTAATGTTTTCACCTAAAGGAAGTGACTACCTCATGGTAAAAGCTGGGTTCAGGTACTATTTTAGAATTGCTATATGAATGTAGCAATTATTTAACTTCCCTAACCCTAAAGGTATTCCTTAGGATAGAGGATTATAATAGTGCCTGCCTAATAGAGGTGATCTGTTGGCTAAGTCAAATCATTGAGCGCATGGCTTGGTTGAGTGCTGCTATTATTTAGGTGCAGATCTAGTAGTTTGACTGGGATGGGAAGAACAATTTTCATTGATCAGAGCAGTATTCTAGCTCTGTCCAAGCATACTGACAGTTACGATTTTTCCACCCTTTCAAAAATACTTAACATCTAATTATCTTAGCAAGGGCTCTTGTTGCTTCTTTAAAAGTCTTTTACTTGGCAGGAGGGTGGCTTTAGTGTCTTTATTTGATACCTTTAGGCTGGACTGAAAGTCTGTGGTATTCTAGTCCAAAAAAAAAAAAAAAACAGAATTTTAGGAAGACTGTGATGATCTATATCATTTTAAAGCTGTTCTCAATCAAAATCTTAGCCTGTACTCTACAAATATCATCCAGTTTGGTCATCTAGATATTTATGTAGTATAGGATAATAAAGGTAGGGAGATTAAAAAAATATTTGCTTAGAAAAACAGTTCCTTGTAACCCCAGAACTCGGGAGGCTGAGGCAGGAGGATCGGTGTGAGTTCGAGACCAGCCTGGGCTACAAAAGTGAGCTCAACGCTAGCCTCAACTGCACAACAAGACCCTGTCTCAAAAAGACAAAAAAAAAAAAAAAAAACAGTTCTTAAAAATGAAGTATTTTTTTACATTTCCAAGTGACTTTTGCAGTTTTTAAAAAGCACTTAGATTTAGTGGCTTGGAGGACACAGAAGATCAGTCAAATTGTTAAACACCAATATTATTGATAATGGTTATGAACAGTTATAGGCAGCCTGTGAGACCTAATAAAATAAAACAGTAGACCTAATTTTGGGTTTCTGTTCTGAAATTGTTCTGACCTTGTAAGGCATACAAAAGGATAGAAGAGGTAGGGAGCAGTGGGATCAGATATCAACCTCCTCTGCTGAGTTGTGAAGTTCTGTGCTAAGCTTTCTAATTCCATCCTAGGCTTCTGTAATGTTAGCCTTGACAAACTATTATACTGAAATTTTTGGCTTCACCCATATGTTTTGATCTTAGCTCCCAGTGATTGAGAATACAGGAGAGTGTCCCCATAAGTCAGTGAAAGGAATGTAAAGTTCAAAAACTCAGACACACCTAGACCAGGATGCAGCTGGTGCCTAGCAACTAAATAGGATCAAATCCAGCAGCAACCACACAGATATGAACCTCATGGATTAGAGTGGTCAGGTACATGGCATTTGAGATGAAAAGCAAAGAACTGGGCAGCTGAAAGAGCCATCAAGGAACATGAGCATAGTGGAATTCAGTCACTGAGCTTCTAGCTTTCACAAACAAGAAGTACTATAGGCCATACAGCCCTTCAGCAAAGCCTTGCCACTGCAAACACCATTAGAGTAAGTTCTGGTGTACCAACTCAGAGCACAGAGGCTTATCAACTTGGACGCCAGTGGTTCTATCTCTGTGTTCTGTTGCAAAAGGTCTAGAGCAAAAAAAGTACCATACTAGCTTTTACAATTGAATATTTTTCATGTTCATCATGTGTTTATTTTGTGAAGACTACACGGATGCTATACACAGAGATATGACACGACTCCCCTCCAGGCTGGCCTGCCAACCAATGTACCATCTCTTCACATACAACATGCTCCATATTTTCTTTGCTAACATAGCCAGTAGTATTTTGGTTTGGTGATACATTAAGTTAATGCTGCTTTTTTTCATAAACACTTATATATCAAATCTAAAGAGTCTCAGAACAGTGGGTAAGTATTAGAGAAGCATTTGTGTATAGAAGCAGGGTATGTTTGCTTGATGGAGAAATATATATTATATATATAATATATATATTATATATACATTATTTAGTCTTAAAATATAGGTCTAAAATTCTACTCTTAAAAATAACCTTCTGTTCTGAGTATATGTAGGTGAAAGAGCAGGTAATAATAGGTACACTTAAGGAACATAAAAATTTGTCTGGCCAATTTCAACTACTATGTGCATTTATAGGATGATCCAAAAGCTATCCTCTCCATTTAAAAATTGCTGTAGTATGGGTCCACTATTGTAAATGTATGTGTCCCAGACAACATAATAGATTACACTTCCACTCCTTAAAGAGCACCCTGATAATATGCAAGGCTAAAATGTCAGAAGCTATTAGAAACTCTCAGATGCACAATATATCTCCATCCCTGAGTTTTCCCCTTACACTGCGAAACACCAGACAACAGGCATGCAAACTGCTCAGCTGCAACTGTTCCAAGTCGAATAATTACAACTTGTCAGAAAGAATTAATTTTCCCATTTCTCATAAAGATGTGTAAAAATTACCATGTTATTATACACTGACACTCTCTGGAGGCAGACACAAAATTTAATTTTGAATTCTTTCCGCATATTAAATTAAATCCATAAATAAGAGTTTAGGCATTCACTCGGAAGCATATGTTCATTGGGAGCGAAAGCCAACACGAGCCCGGCTGTAATGGCTGTTGTAATGTTTTAATAGCTCGCTTCTTCTAAGCACCAATAAATTTACATGATCATAACAGTCGTGGGCATACAAGAAGCCCATTACTGTCTGGGCACAGGCAGCAGCGTTAACAGGATGGAAAAATGGAAAAAGGAAAAAAAAACTCTTAAATAAAATTAGGCAACTGCACTTGTCAGCTGCTCCATGATTGAATTTTTAATATTGTGGTCAATTGGTCAAAACAAATAATGAGATAAAATATTTTAATGTATTTAGTACGCGTTTCTCTAGTTAGCCCACAAAATAGTTTTTTGTGTGTTAATCTCTCAAAACCCGGACCAATTCAGACTTGCTATTTTAAACAGGTTTATTTTTAAAGACACACACTGCCATTTTTAATCTCCAAGAGGACGTTTGCTCCCTGTGTGTTCATATTCGGGATTGGAACACTTCACGATCTGCTCGGTGTGTGAGTCCTTTTAGCCAATGGAGCCTTGCCTGAAGGAAGGTGTAGGAAGTTCCCAGGCTAGGTCCCCACAAGGATGTAGGACACAGCAGCACCTACCTGTCTGCTCTCTGCCTGGAATGCTGCTCTTTGGAAGTCCAAATGAACACAGTGTACACCCTGAAATCAGAATCTACAGTGAACAGCAAACTTTACAGTCTTTAGACCATGATCAAGATGGAATGGATTTCATTTGTTAAGGAACACTTTCTGAATATTCGGCTCCCTACTGAGGCTCTAGGAGGAATTCCCCAGTTGTGAAAACAAAGCAGCACACTGTACGGAGATGCGACGTCACAGCTCACGTTATGGAAGTATTTCTCCAGAGTGGAAGTCGAGGGCAGTAGTTAGGCTGCTGAAGCAGCTCAGGGGTTAGCAGATGCACTTCCGCTCCCATCACTGATCTGAAGCGAGGGTCAGAGGCAGTGTCAATCAAAAGAAGAGAAAGGAATGTGATGCAGGATTTAGAAAAAGATCGTGTGACCAGGCTGTGTGCATAGGGCAGCCATACTTCATGAAAGGTGTGATGACTGATGTATTCTTAGAAAAGTGATAAGAACAAAGGGCATGAATAGTTTTCAAAAATCTTTTTTTTTTTTTTACAGGACAGGTCTATTTGACCATGGACTTCCCCATAGTTAAAGACTACATGAATAAAGGTCATAAATATTTTAAAAATTGTTTTTTCTTAAAAAATAATATAATAGATGGACTTGACCATTATACTTGCTTGCAGGTAAAGGGAAAGAATGACTGGGATGAAGGAAAACAAAAAAGAGAAAAGAAGAACAGACAAAAAAAATATATATATGCATACACAAGATAGCCAAGATAACCATACTACTAATTTCTATAGAGTTATTGAAAGGAATAGTTAATGTTTAATTTTTGACCAATTTTACATACTTAATCTGGTAATCTGAACTACTTTGAAAATGACAGTATGCAAGATAACACTAATTGTTCAATTCCTAACATCTTCTTTGTTAGGAGTTTTGCATCATTCCTAATGTTTTTTAAATTATTATTTTATTCTCTTTAAAATAAAAAATACTATGATTCCCCAGGAAATCTTACCTCTGATATCGCTCAATGGAGAAGTAAATGCTACCTTGAAATCCTGAGCTATTTTATACATAGTCAGATTAACATACAATGTCAAAAAGTTTGAGAGTTCCCAGTATGGAATAAAAGACTAAACTTAGTAATCTGCATGATGAAGCCCTAACATCTTCCCTTTGAGAATGGATCATAGAATCTTCCCAACAACATATGTATTTATTCCTAAATTTTATACAGTTATTTTTTATTTTTTATTAATTTTAATGAAAAGAAATAGCAATGAGACAGTTTCACAACAGGTTAGTAGGACAGTTGCAATAACTAATATATTGCATATTGTTGTCTTCATAGAATTTGTTCAGAGTACTAGATGGAGACTTGAAAATTTGTATAACCACTATCAGTACAGATCTTTCTTCTCATTGAACTAAAAGAAAGTAGCTGTACATATAGTGTAATAGTCCATGATAGTAGTGGGTTATTAGCAGAACTGGCAATGTTGGAAGCTGTTGACTTAAACCTTTTACAGCTCAGCATTTTAATATGGCTTTACTCTTTATACTTCATGGTTTGACTTTTCTACTGGATGGCTAAGACCAAGGTAAACCAAGACCCATAGGACAAAAAACATAACTTCTGTAACTGACAAGGTCAGTTTGATCTACAATTCTTTTTTGTTATTTATTTAGTAGGAAGTCAGGATAACTTTTCTACTCTTCCCACCATCTCCAACAACTCTTTTAAAGAAACTGCACTTCCTCAACACTAGTTGAAGTAAGCATCAGTTTTTCATTAATATTATAGAAAAACTGAACTAAACCATATCTCCTACTCCAGTAGCATGAAAATATATGTCTACCAAGTTGTTCCTATTTAAAGAGATAGTTGATTTAAAAAAATCAGGAATCCTCAACAGCGTCAGAATAAAGGGCAAAGCATATGCATTAGGTATTTCCTGGTATTTCAAAGACAGAACAACAAATATAAAATCATTAAAACATTCTGGGGAAGAGACATACCTCACAGTTTCATTAAATAACTTTGAAAACTTTCTGAAAACCTATCTCCTTACTGCCAAAAAACAAGGTATATAAGGATTGCTTTTAAAACCTCCTTTCATATCTTTCCTTTCCTACATGATTTAATTCAGTTTGCTATTAAAATGGTTTACCAGGTGAAATATATTTATATCTGAAGTGTTGCAAAGTCTTACTAAATGAAAGGAAAATCTGTCAGCAAGAAGTTTTAAGAGGAAAGCAGCTGTGGAGAATACTATACTTAGGTAATGGAAGATGGTGAATTTATTGAAAGAAAGTTGGAAGGTTTTCTCTGTGAAATAAGCTCACAGATTCATGAAAAGAACACAAGCCTACTAATAATATGACCTGTGGTATCAGTAATTCTGCCGAGGAAAAGATACTATATAAATCTACTAGTTTTGTCCAATAGTCTCTAGTTTTCTAAATAGTTGGAAGAACTTTCCAGAAGCCAAATAACTCTTTACCCAGTTTAAGAAGGAAACTGGCAAGGGACAAATACCTTCTCTTGACACCATTCAATCCTAATGCATATAAATAAAAAGTTTTCATTAGGCTCCTTTGAATAACAGCGTATTTCTCTCTCAAATACTATAAACTGGTCTGTTTGATTATTTATTATTTATATGACTGCATCAATGTGCCATATGCCCAAAATTCTACTAACAATGTAAACAGGTGGTAATAAAAATTTGGGTTATTAGGGTCTGGAGTATAATAAAAGGTAAGTTGGCACTGCTTTGGAGATGGAGGTGGGGATTGTAATGGCTGACACTGTTGAATTCATTGCTGGTTGAATCATATTTATATTTAAATGTGAGGGACTTTGTGAATGGAAAAGAATCATTAACTGTAAAATAAAGTAAGTATTATAAAGTCTGATTGAGGTTTCTCCATTATAAAATATCAGGGATCAAATTGTCTACTTCTTACTTTCATATTTTCTCTTTCACGTTCCTTTTGAACAGAATTTTGAAAAAAGCAAGCTATTTCTCCTTTTTCTACCTTTTACCACTTTAGAAAAGGAGCTGTTCAAACCCACAGAGGCAGGTTTTTCCAACCTTCCTCCACTTCCTCCTCCTTCTCATGTGCTCTTCCTCCTCCTACTCTTTCACATCCTCCTCCTTTTCCTCCTGTAACTCTTCTTCTTCCTCTTCCTCCTCCTGCTGCTCCTCCTCCTCCTCCTGAATTCACAAGGCACTCACTCGTACAGGATAGGGAAGAGAAGACACTAGGGGTTTAGGGGCATGCAAGGCGGTAGCCTCTTCTCTCTCCAATTTCTTTCTCCATTCCATCTCATGGATCTGAGTTTAAAGTAGAGATACCTTTAACACTGAGACCCAAGGGTGTATAAAGAAGACTTAGTATTTACTTCCAATACCATGAACTAAAGTGTCAGGACTTAAAGTTGGTATAAAACTTTGTTTGTGGAAAAATTCGATCTTTAGTAGATCAATTTCAAACTGTGCTTGCCGTAGTGGTATATAGAAATTGTCGTAGTGGTATATAGAAATATGAGCTTGCTACTTTCTTTTTCCTTTGTATATATTTGATACATACTCTTCTTTGGAAAACCTCATTAATCTCTGGTTCTCATCTCCATTTACTTTTTTTGCCCACTTCCTGTACTTTTTCAACTTCACTTATTTTACTTTATTCTTAAAACATACATTAGTAGGACAAGATAAACTAACAGGGACTGTAGTTACTGTCTCCCTTGAAACCACTACCAGAAAAAGAACACAATACATAAAAAGACTTTTAATTAGACAGCAGGCAGCAAAAGTACTGATCCCTAAGGACCAAGTGACAAAAGTCATGGGCCTATGATGGCCAGGGCCACCGACCATCTCCAGTAAAAGCCAAGGGATGAGGAGCTCGAGGGGTGCTGTGGAGAAGACAGTGCTGATCCCAACAAAATAAAGGAAACTAGAATTCCCAGGACCAAACACTAGGAGACTCTTGCACAGAGATTTTGAGAAATGGGTAGCAGATTGGGTCCCATTCCAGCATTTAGCAGAATGTTGACCATCACCACTCAGATGAAGAAACTGCCCCATGTTCTTTCGTACTTTGTTTTTTGTTTTTTCGTTTTTTTTTTTTTTTTTTTTTTTTTTTTTTTTTTTTTTTTTTTTTTTTCCTCTTGCCCAATGTTCATAAAGAGTCACCCAAGAGAAATGGAAGAAATAGCAGTCACTACAGACTGGGAATAAAGTCTATTTTCATCAATCACATACATAAAATAAAAAATTCATAGAGCTATGTGAAAATGCTAAAATGGGCTGGGGAGATAGTGTCTGGCTGGCAACCCAGGTTCAATCCCCAGTACCACAGGCCATCCTGGCCCTGCACTGAACCAGCCACAGAAACCATATGTGATGGCACATGTCTGTGCTCGCAGTGCTGGGGAGGCTGTGACAGGAGGATCACTATGAGTCTGAGCTATACAGTAAGACCTTGTAATAAATAAATAAATAAATAAATAAATAAATAAATGTTTTAAAAAATGCTCCAATACATCTTGATTTAGTTGTAGGGAATATTTTGCCCTAGAAGGAAAAATATTTCCTTGATTCTACCTAATCATAAAAGTAAGACCCAAAGGGACTAATTTGTTTCCAAATAATGTAACTAAGTCCTGGGGTGTTCAACTCAAGAATATACATAGAGGAACACAATAATATCTGTCCTCTAATGGTACACCTTTATCCAATAAAACATTCCTATGTATATGATGAGCAGGAAAAATACAATTTATAATGAAAAAAAACAGTAATTATTCAAACCTGATCCAAAACTGAAAGCTGATGTTAGAATTAGAAATAGACTATCTACTAATTGTCACTTCTACTATATGGTACATTTTCAAAATCCTGGATGAAAGAAGGAAAACCTAGCAAAAATGTAACTGACTGAGAGAGATGAAAACTGCATTATCATTAGTGTGAAAATTATGATTCAAGTTAAAATACTGTGGATAAAAGTTATTGATAGATAATAAACTGAAGAAAAATAGATGAGTGAATTTAAAGATATTATTCAACAATGTCTAACATGCAATACATTGAGGAAAATGATTCACCATGGTGCAAAATTGTTTAGTTTTGAATCAGTCAACACAGGAATTTTATATTTTTCTATATGTGTGGATGAAGTAAAAACCCAACTAGAGAAAGGAAGAAGAAAAATGATGAAATAATAGCTTTTGAATGGGCTGGTGAGATAGCTCAGCAAATTAACTACCTGCTTAGGCAAGCACAGGGACCGGGTTCAATCCCCAGCACCACATACCACATCAGCTGTGCACCTGGGTGCACTGAGCCAGCCCCTGAGTCCAACATGGTAGTGCCTGGACTATACATTAAAATACAATAATATATATATATATATATATATATATATATTCAAGTTTCATAAAAAATATATAGACTCACAGAAGAAAGGTCAATAAAATATGAACTGTCATAATGACAATAAAGAAAATTTATATTAAAATTGAAGTGAACAAGCGATAAAAAGAAAAACACTCAAAAGCAGCTAGAGGAAAAAGCTGTTAATACAAAGAAACAAAAATAGAACAAGAGCAGACTTGTCATTAGACACAAATGAAGCATGAAGTGAGTGGACTAAAATCATTATATCTATAAAGTAAAATTACTGAAAATCTGGAAATGAGTAAGCAGCAAAAATGTTTCAAAAACAAAACTTAAGAGAACTTATCAAGAGCAGATAAATGGCTCAAAAAATCACACCTTGTGAAAAAATGCAGGTCTATAAAATATAGCAAGGCACATCAACATAAGATAAGTATACTGATGCATTTCAATCATTTTGCTATGTAAACTAATTTAAAAGCTAAATATTTAAACAAAAATAAAGACCATGCAGTATTGAGTTTTGAAAGTATATGAAAACCAAAGTGTAGACAAAAAGAACACAAAGATCAGATAGAAGAAAATAGAAAATATTGTTGGGATGCTTTTATGACAGACAAGAAATCAAACAATATACCTTAAAAAAGGGGCTTTTCTGATAAATTGGAGGTTTTTTTTTTTTTTTTTTTTTTTTTTTTGGTGGGACCAGGATTCAAACTCATGACCTTGCACTTGCCAAGAAGGCATTTGTGCTACAGAGTTATCTCCCTGGCCCCTGGAGGAATACTGACCACAAGTCATAAAGCAATGCAACAACAACAACAACAACCAGTGATAGCTTATAAAAGGGCTGATGAAAAGTTATGCTGGATGTGTTCAAATTCAAATAAAACGATTGTAGTAAAAGACAGATTGCCATAAATTCCACCAAAATGCTCCTTTTTGCTTTGAATGTACATATCGTTTTTGTTCCATTCTGAAGCAGCTCTGGAAATCTTCTTTCCTGAGGTGTGATCAAAAGTGTGCAGAATGCAGCTGTCAGGTGCCGCATCAGAAAAGCAAGCTCAGAGAAACAGCACGGTGTGTTCTCACCGCCTTCTTCAGCACATAGGCACCGTGCAACTTCGGGCCGTTCCACAGGACCAAAATCACCATGAAAGGGGAATGTTTTAATCAGTTCAGGTCATCGAGGCAACCACAGTGGCACAGCAACTGACACTCACTTAAGAGGATTTCCAGAATTGCTTTAGAATGTGAGGAGAAAGATCAAGTGTGTTCAACGTTAGGGGGAATATTTTGAAAAAAAACTTATGATAGTATATTTTTCAGTGTAAAAATTCTAAAAACTTACATATGAACTATGTTTTTATTATTCCTTTACAGAATAAATAAAATGGAAGTGTAAAAAATTTAATTTTAAGAAGCAAAGAAGAAAGTTCCCAAGAACAAATGGGAAAACAGAAGATGAATAGCAAGATGGTACATTTAGAACGAAACATGTTACTAATATTAAATAGTATTAGCTTAATTGTCTAATGAATAGTGATTGTCAGAATGAACTTTCAAACAAAACTTATATACTTAACACAGAGAGCACCTACTTAAATACAAAATTATAAGTAAAGTTTAAAGGGAATCGAGCCAGGCGTGGTGGCGCACGCCTGTAATCCCAGCACTCAGGAGGCTGAGTGAGTCAGAAGGATTGGTGCGAGTTTGAGACCAGCCTGGGCTACAAAAGTGAGCTCAAGGCCAGCCTGAACTGCATAGCAAGACCCTGTCTCAAAAAGACAAAATAAATAAATAAATAAATAAATAAATAAATAAATAAATAAAAATAAATAAATAAAGGGAATCGACAAAAATTATAGAGCATGATAACATTATTTTTAAAGCTGAAGTGGCTTTAAAAAAAGTATTAAGCAAAGTAGGAATGAAAAGTTATCTCGTGATACAGAGCTCAATTTATGAAAGAGGCATAATAATCTTAAAAAATTATTAATGAGAATAACTCATTTCAAGACAAAAATATGCAATATAACAACCATCGTGAATTTGTGTCATTTTGCTTAACAAATTTAAAAATAATCTCTATTTTTATGCTATTTTATTCTGGTTAAGACATTAAAAAGTATTTATTAATGACATACCAGAGTCCAAATTATATGAAACAAAATTTGATTGTGCCACAAAAAAGTACATGCAAACCTAAAATTATAAAAAGAAATTTCAATGTCAGATTCTCAGTGATGGTTATAATAAGTAGACAGAAAGTCAGAACAGATAAAGAAGACTGTGAGAACATTACTTATTTTTTTTTTTTTCCAATTCTTTTATTGTTTAAATTTAACAATGGTTATATTACATATTTTCATCATCGGATCAGTTTA
>PVJA010021982.1:0-34848 GCA_004027025.1 Myocastor coypus
TGAAAAAAAAAAAAAAAAAAAAAAAAAAAAAAGCACTACTCTTTGCATAGGAATGTGTATGTCCTCATACAGAACTTGAATAGCCCAAGTGGGCCCAGGGGCATGAGTGCTTCCTTTACCCAAGCTACGTGGGACAGGCACTCTAAGAACAGTTAGCAAAACAACCAGAAGGTTAATTAATGAGATCAATGAAAAGAGAATTTGAAATGTGGCTGGGTGGCTACATCATTCTCAGGAGTCACATTAAGCAATATGCAGGGGCATCCAGTTATCTGGCCACTGGGGCACCATCTTAAGGAATTCTTAGTCTGACAAATTAAGAGTAAAGAGGACCGCGGGGACTGAAGAACTCAAGGCTGCTGCCAAAAGTCGTGATGTGCACTCGAGGGGTACAAGGAAAGCTCCCGGTGGTGTAAACAGCTAGATAAATGGTGCTGACACAGAGTCTGGGCTGAGCCCGAAGCCACATGTGGGGGAGCAGGTACTGAGGCTAGGCTTCAGAGGGTTTCAGAGAAAGGAGATACTAGGGAAGTGATGACACGGGCTTTCAGGTCGGGGCCTCAGTAGCCAGCGCACAGTACCATAGGAGTTTGCACACAAAGTCAGAGCTCAAGCTGAGTTTACTCTTGGGTCAGAGACTGAAAAATGGCAAATACAGATCCTGAGCAGGAGGCTCAGGTTCCTTCTGTCGCTCGGCCCTGGAGCCCTGTCTGCGGGACCTGTCTTCTCTCTCCTAGGTACAGCAGACTGCCTGCTCTCAGACACACATGTTGTGTGTGTCTGGGATTTTCTGCATCCTCACTCATAGTTTTTATTGCCCAGAGATAAAAGTTATTTTCACCTTAAAAATTATCATTTAAATTATTCAAAACTTAGGGGCCAGGAAGATAGCTCTGTGGCACAAGTGCCTGTCTGGCAAGTACAAGGTTGTGAGTTTGAACCCCGGTCCCCCACCACCAAATATTATTAAAAACTTGATTTCTTGAGCTTTACAAAGAAAGTCACAGTTCTAAAATATCTCAACTTACAAATCTAGATGATTTCCACACTTATTTGAAAAACAATTCACTTAATGAAGTAAATGTCTTTAAATATCTTCAAGTATAGTAATATGTTTAACACAGTGAATCTTCCTTTTAAGAGCTGCTTAAACAGGCAGGACATTCCTATATTCTTGGGTAAGTGAAAAGTTGGTAAATTAAATTTATATCATCAGGGCCTGGCAGGATGGCTCAGTGGTCTAAAGCGCCTGCTTGGGAAAGCTTGGGCGGCTTCAGGGACCACGGTTCATTCGATCCCCAGAACCACATGCTGCGCGAGCCCTGCCCTCGGGGTGGGCTGAGCCAGTCATAAAAATGAGTGAATAAACAAACAAAGGTTCTGAAACAAGAAAAAAATTAAAAAATATTTTATATCATCAATTAATTTTAAAATCATGAGCCAAATCAATTGTCTACTTGCCTACTTAATTGGGAATTAATTACAAAGCTGAAATAGTACTCTCATTGGTCCAGTTCTACTCGATGTGCAGTTCTTGTAACCCTGAAATCTTCCTGTGTACGTTTGATTCTCCAAACACTCTGGGGCCAAGGGGCAGCTGCCAACCAAGAAATAGCTAGCATCGAGTCACACTAGGTTCAGAAATGTGCAAGAGATCACAGAGTACACAGAGGCTGAAGCTACAACTTCACACCTGGCACTCAGACCTTCAGGACAGTTTTTGTCACAACCTTGACCAACTTTAACTTCCATTTCACAATAATTAGAGTTTTTATACCATAACTTGAAGAAGGCATAATCTCTGCCATGGCAGACTTCTGTTAGGCAGAATGGCAGAGTGCCTAGAGCCATGAGCCTTTTAAGTATCCACAAATACTTTTCTTTCTTTCTTTCTCTCTACTGGGTATTGAACGCAGGACCTTGCACTTGCCAGGCAGGTGCTTGTGCTACTGAGCTTTATCCTCAGCCTATGTGTGTGTGTGTGTGCAGGGTCTCACTACATAGCTTGGACTCATAGTGATCCTCTTGTTCTCTGCCTCCCTAGTGCTGGGACTACAGGTGTGCTCCACCATGCCTGGACTCCATCACTGGCTCAGTGTACCTGGCAGCAGCACAGCTGCAGTGCCAGGGGTCGAACCCTGGTCCCTGAGCTTGCCTAAGTAAGCTCTCAGTCCACTGAACTATCTCACTGGCCCTTACTATAATAATTTTAAAAAATTAAATATTCTCCATATTTTAATCACCCCTCATTATCTGAATTCATGGCATTCTGTCTTTTTATTCCTCTTCCCCTTTGCCTTCCTTTTCTTCTTCCTATCTTTTAGGGCACACAGCCCTCATGCATATGTTAAAATGCCATCCAATGAAAAATTTTTGGACAGTCATTTCCTAAAGAAGCACATTCCAATGGCAAATACACACATACACACACACACACACACACACACACACAGACACACACACACAAATCATTAGTCGTCAGATAAATTAAAACTGAAGCCACACTGAGATAGGACTGTGTACCCACCAGAGAATATCTTGGCAGCTTCCTATGGACATGTGACCAGTTCATCAGCTTCCGACTATTTCCCAGAAAGAAGTGAAAATACAAATTAAAAAAAAAACCCTGAGATAAGAGTACTCCCAGCAACTCTACTTATGGTAGGCATGGCAACAACCTCAAAGAGCCACTGATAGGAAAAGGATCAACAAGCTGTTCATACAGTGGGAACTATTTACAGAAGAAAAAGACTCTCATACAACTTGAATTAATTTTTTCCAATACAATAGAAAACTTTATTACTCTTCATTTGAATGTATTTTATATTTTCTTTGTAATTTTTTTAATATTTTTATTCTTTGGGGGCCTGGCAGGATGGCTCAGTGGTCTAAAGCGCCTGCTTAGGAAAGCTTAGGCAGCTTCAGGGACCACAGTTCGATCCCCGGCACCACATGCTGTGCCAGCCCTGCCCTCAGGGCAGGCTGAGCCGGCCATAAAAATAAAAAAACAAACAAAAGTTCTGAAACAAGAAAAATAAATAAATAAATAAATAAGTAAATTTTTATTCTTTGCTGTTTTCCAACTTGAATTATTTTTTAAAAACATAAAAAAGGACCTTTCTAGAAGAGAAGGTACTATGTGACTCTTCCTCTGCTTTCAGTTGTAGAGGAGGCTAAACTAATTTATGGTGAATGAAGTCACCATAGAGACTTATTGGAAAGGAACATTAAGGAACTTTTTGGAATGACAGACGTTTGATGTATGTATTTGTCAAAATTTATCCAATGTTTTTACTTAAGGTTTTGCCTCAGTTACTCTTCTCCCATTGCTGGGACAAATACCTGACACTCAAAATTAGGAAAGGAAAGGTGTATTTAGCTCACAGTTACTGGAGGTTTCAGTCCATACTTAGCTGGCTCCAAGGCAGGGTGGCGCATGGCAGAGAGCAACCTTTCATGGCAGTAGCAAAGAACGGGAGCCAAATGGAGGAGCAGCAACAGCAGTGGCTGCAGAGAGCAAGTTTGTCTACCTTAAGTTGCGTTCAGGCTGTCTGCTCCGCTGGGTGTAGTGCTCACACCCATAATCCCAGTGGATCATCAGTTAATCATGAACTCTAGAAGTCCACCGCATGACTGCATGAAGCATTTGGGGGGACAACCAGACACAAACCATAACAGGTTTATATATTTCACTGTACGTAAATTTTATCTAAAAACAAAAAATAATCTTCAACAAATATCGATCTCTGCTTAATAATATGAATCTTGACATCTTTAAGAATAAACTAATGATTATAACTTATATAGTGAAGTATAAGTCAGCCAATCAGATAGTAGGCAACAGATGCAAATCAACAATTCTCCAAGCAAGGTATGTAAATGACCGATAAATTTGTGAAAAGATGCTTGTCATCAGATATCATCAGGAAAATGCAACTCCAGACCACAAAGCACATCACATCACATGAACAAAAAGAGGCAAGGGGTTCAGGATGTGTCACTCAAAATACCTTCTTTTTGGGGGAAGCCGGCTAGGGTTTAACTCAGGTGCTTCACACCAAACTGCATTCTCAGTCTTTTTTTTTTTTTTAAATCTGATCTTGATAATTTTTCCAGACTAGACTTGAGTTTGCAATCTTCCTACCTCTGCCTCCCAGAGTGGGGGATTACAGAATTTGCTGCCATACTTCTCTTAAATGTGGTAATGTTGTATGCTGAGCACTTGAACTAAAGGCTCATGAAAATCATCAGGCCCTAGTGAGAGAGCTCAGTTGTCTAAAACACCTGCTTAGGCAAGATTAGGCCACCACAGGAACAGTGGTTCAATACCCAGCACCATATGCTGTGCCAGCCCTACACCCAGAGCAGGCTGAGCTGGCCGTAGCATACATACATACATACATACATACAGTTTGTTTTTTTAAAAAAGAAAATCAGCAGGTCCTCTACCATCCCCTTCTTTTGTTTGTTTATTTATTTTTATGGCCGGCTCAGCCTACCCTGAGGGCAGGGTTGGTGCAGCATGTGGTGCTGGGGATCGAACCACAGTCCCTGAAGCTGCCTAAGCTTTCCTAAGCAGGCGCTTTAGACCACTGAACCATCCTGCCAGCCAAGCCCCTTCTATCTAGAATTAGATTGCAGCATGTCCCGTGAGAATGGCGCCCTCCCTGATACACTGGGGAGCAAATAGTTGAGAGAGTCCCCACCAACCCTGAGTGCTTGCCCCACCCCCACCAGTGCTCCCTTCTTTGTGTACAGGCTTTATAAAATTTGGGGCCTATTAGCTTCTTTGGGCCTTCATTTTCCCTTGTGTGTGTGGAAATGTTAAATGAGTGCACATTTTATGCTGTTGCTCTGTCTTAGCTCACTTTAGTTCTTAGGCCCAGCCATAGAACTGCACAGGAGCAGCCAGTCTATGAGCTAGGCAGGAGCTTGACAGCAACTACTTGGGACCAGAGTTCTTCAGGGGTGACAAATACGATGCTGGCTGGTTCTTACTGTTGGATAACCTTGCAAAAACACTAAAACATGCTCAATTATATACTCCAAAGGAGTAATTTAAGACATGTAAGCTGTGTCTGAATTAAAAGACTAAGATAGTTGAATGCGTAGACATGTAACAATGCAAAGAGCAAAGCGGTCTTAGTAGGGACAAGAGGGTGGTGCCATGGGGTATCCACTGTACAATTCAGATATATATTCTCTGTCTGTTTCTGGTTTTTATAATAAAACAATTTTAAAATGTCCACTAACACTTTAAGATTATTCTACCAACATATCAAAGACCTTGTTTTACTTTTTTTTAATTAATAGCATTTAATTGCATTGGGTGTGCTCTGCATCATTTCTGGAGACCGAGTACCCTGCCTTCAGGCCCTCTCCCTTTCCCTCAGGTGACCACGGCAAGGGTCTCCTCCAGCATGCCACCATGTGAGCACGCATAAGTGTAAGTCACCCCAACAGCAACTGGATTCATTTCTAGTCTTCAGTTCGTGTCAAATCTCCCTCTGAGGTAGAATTTCTGCAACATCAGCTATTTAGTCACACTTGCTCTTTCCAGCATCTTTTGACATTATAAGAATTGAGATACTGATCTGAAACCATGATGGAAATTCCCAGGTACACAGCCCTGAGCCTGCTCAGAGTGTTGCTGCTGAGAAGCCCTTTGACAACCATTGCTTCCATCTCCTCTCGGGCTTTTATGGCATCAGCGGCCTGGTAAAGCATCAAAATCCTTTATATCAGTCAACAAGATAGGTGTTTTTACTATGTTGGCAAAGTTGCAGTGTGCTGCTTTTAGAATTTCATGCACACTGGTTGTTTTGCTTCTTCTGCTACCCCTCCTGGCACAAGCTATCCATTGAGGAGTCTATGCCAACCTGTTCTGAAATGTAAGTGCTCCTGCCCACTACCACAGCATGATAGTATAGCCTAACGCACTTGGGGCTTTCACCATGCCAATCACCTTTTTGAACAGGGAACTCATGGTTCGCCCTTGTCTAGTGCAGTCCTTCAGTGAAAAGTACTTTCAAAGACCTTGTTTTAAAATGAAAAAAAAATATGACAGACAGACAGACAGACAAAAGATGATAGCTATAGAGAAAGCAAGCTGGTTTCAGTGTATCGATTTGGATAGTTCGGAGGATATCCTGAGAAAAGATCTGGATACAGGGACACGTGCAACTCAGTTGGAGGTCACATGGCTTTCTGAGCCCTGGCCAGAAGGTCATGTTTCATTTGTTTCTCTGTCAGTGAGCACAATATGAACCTCCCTAGTATGCCATCAAGGGGCATGGACCCCCACCTTTCTCTAAGAGGATGAAAAATTATAGAAAAATATGTAAGATGGAAAATATTATAGTTATCTTTAGAAAATAAGGTTTGACTCAGCTTCACTAACTGTTCACTGAGGCCTACCTTGCTTCAGCCATGTAATACATGGGTCCTCCCACCCAGGTATTGTGAAATAAATCCTAAATGTAATGTTAGTTTACCTCTAAACTCTTAAACACACATCTCTAAAGAATGAGGATCCTTAGAAAAGTAGTCACAATGCCAACCTCTCCCCTATCAGTGGCTCTCAACCTTTCTAATGCTGTGACCCCACAATACAGTTCCTCATGTTGCGGTGACCCCAAACCAAAAAATAATTTTGGTGGCTACTTCAAAACTGTAATTCTAATAAATAACATTTCACCATGGCATAGCATGGGTTTAAATATGTATTTTCCGGTGGCTTTAGGAGACCCCTGTGTTTTGGTCATTCGACCCCCACTGGGGTCGCAATCCACAGGTTGAGAACTGCTGCCTTAAATGATTAATAAGCTCTTGTTTAATATACTCACTATCCAGTCCATGTGTCTGTTGCCTCACAGATGTTTTAAAGTAAAAGGGCTTTTTTGGGTTGTGATTGAAATAAGATTATTTCTAGCAGACTTAAATAGCTTCTTTAATATGATTTCTTCCTTCAGAAGCAAGTGACTGGTTTATATCTAAAAGCATCAAATTAAAAAAATAAAAAGCATCAAATTAAGGATGAGAAATTTGTCTCTGATGGACAAATCCGATCTCAGCTATGCTTATCCCAACGTGAGCACTGTGTGATGCTATGCATACTGACACATCACACCGTGTCCCTAAATCTGTACCATTTGTGTGTTGCATTTTGGCTTATTCGTTTTACAACATAAAAGGATCAGGATCCTTTGTGAATCAGGCACTGTTGTGGTTTATGTCTAGTTGTCCCCCCAAAGCCTCATGTAGTCATCGGGTGGGAACTTCTAGAGTTTGAGACTTGATCCATGATCCCTGGAATTATGGGTTTTAGTACTGATGGGATTATCGGTCTGAATAAGGCTGAGACTATGGGTGTCGTTTAGGGCAGATATCCTAAGGCAGAGAGACTGATAGGAATATAAAAAGAGACAGAGAGACAGACTAGAGCTGTTGCTGCTGTTCTGCTGCCCCTGATTGCTTGGTTGCCTCTGCCACCATTTTGTTGCTGTTCTGCTGCCATGAACTGGATGCTCTCTGCTCTGTTCCTCTCAGCCTTGGGCCAGCCAAATATGAACTGAAACCTCCAGTAACCGTGAACTAAATAAACCTTTCCTTCCTTCATTTTGAGTGTTGGGTATTTGTCTCAGCAACGACTGAAAAGTAACTAAGACAAAATTTGGTACCAGAGAAGTGAGGTCATTGCTCTGACTATACCTGACAATGTGGATTGCAAGCTTTTGGGAATGGTTTATGGGAAGAGATAGGAAAGGTTCTGAGATGTTGGCTAAAAACAAAGCACTAGAACGGCTTCGGCTGTTCAGCTTGGGCATTTCTGGTTGGAGCTTAGACCAAAAGACTGACAGAAGGCCTGCCTGTAAAGACCAGGCTGAGAAGGTTTCTGCTGGAAAAAAGGACAGCATTGGTCATTGGACTCCAGATGATTTGTGCTATGGATTGGCTGAAAGTCTTTCGGAATTTTGCTTGTGCCCAGAGACTTTGGACTCTTTCATTTGTGGAGTCTGACAGTTTGGTATAAATCCCTTTTTTTTTTTTTTTAATGAATATTTTTTTATTTTATTTATTATTTTTATTCTTGTTTTAGAACCTTTGTTTGTTTATTCGTTCATTCTCATGGCCAGCTCAGCCCGCCCCGAGGGGAGGGCTGGCGCAGCATGTGGTGCCAGGGATCGAACTGCGGTCCCCGAAGCCGCCCAAGCCTTCCCAAGCAGGTGCTTTAGACCACTGAGCCATCCCGCCAGGCCCCTGGTATACATCCCTTTAACTTATAATTATCTCTAAATTTTGAGAACTTATCAAAATCAGGTTAATATCTTATGCTATTAAGTAGTCTAAGTATAGTATGGTATATTTTTTAGTGGACATTAAATATTTCCTTTGTCACAGAACATATTGGATAAATTGAGGCTCTTTCCAGAATTCTAGAAGTTAGTAAGAACTGCTTCACCCAAACTAAGACATCTTGCAAAGGAGAGGGGGGAAAAAATTCAGAATTCCCATCACTGATGGAAGCATCTAAGAATTTCTGAAGTGTAAGAGAAAATACACAGCTTTTCAGATGCTTGTCAAACATCAGTGCCTTGATCTTTTTAAGTGCCTTCCTTTCCTAATTTTTCAAAATTATTTATATGTTTATTTGGTATATGGTCTCACTACACAGCTTGGACTCATAGTGATCCTCCTGTCTCAACCTTCCCAGTGCTGGGATGACAGGTGTGCCCTGTAACACCTGGCTTGGGTCATAAAATCACTCCTATAGCCTTGATTAACCTTAAACATGGGCAGCCAAATTGCTCAACAGATTAAAGTGCTTGCTTAGGCAAATGCAGGGGCCAGGGGTTTGACCCCCGGGGCCTTCCATGCCAGCCGCCCCGCCCCCGGGGGCATGCTGAGCCCGAGATTGAGGCTGGGTGTGATGGCGTGTACCTATAATCCCAGCACTGGAAGGCTGAAAACAGGAGGGTCACTATAAGTCTGATCTGTGTAATGAGACCCTGTAGACCTGCCCTAAATAAATAAACAAATAAAACCTTAAACAAATTAACAAAAGGTTGTGATTAGTAAAATCTGTTCACTTTACATAAGTAGTCTCTAAATGGATTTTTAAATTTTTTTAACTTTTATTTATTTATTTATTTATTTATTTATTTATTTATGCTATAGCTGACTCAGCCTGCCCTGGGGATGGGGCTGGCACAGCATGTGGTGCCACAGATTGAATCGTGGTCTTGGCGGTTGCCAAAGCTTGCCTAAGCAGGCACTTTAGACCACTGAGCTGTCTTGCTAGCCCTCTAAATGGATTTTTAAAAGAACATAACACTACTGAACCATATGAAGTACTCATTCCTGAAAATCATGAATATAGACACAAATTCTACCTGATTCCTTGTCTCAACAAAACAAAGCAAAACAAAATAGCAGAACACAGTAGGCTAGTGTATAAGCAACCAGTAGACAGGGTGCTTTCTCCTACTCCACCACTTCCTTGACTTCTTTGTATTTACTAGAAGTCAACTTGCTCTGCCCTGTGTTTGCACTATTTACAGTAACTATAGACCTGGAGTAGTAATAAATAATGTACCACTCAGTTCACACTGAACACTTCTTGGCATGAGAAAAATTAGTAAGTCTCCTGGGGCCTTTATCATCCCAAAGTTAGGTGATCAAATTTCAGTGATCAGCTCTTCTCATGTTCTGGGGACACTTCTTGCTTTCTTTGACACCTCTGGCTTACTTGCTGGTCCCCAGTATCCACTTTCCTACAGACACTAACAGAAATACATATTTCAGATTAGGTGTCATTTTGTCCCATGCTTGGTTCTGGATCAGCACTAGTAAATATTCGGATGAACCATAGAGAAATGAATGTGTGAAAACACCTTGAAAAACTTCATGTAAGTCATTGAGGTTAACTTCTTTCAGTATCTAGCTGCAGGCACCAGCCCACAAAGTAACCTAGGACGTATGACACAGAATAAAGAGGAGACACAAATTACCAAGGGAGGGGCACAAGGGCTCCCATCTCAAGACGGCAAGACAGTGCTTGGGAGACTGAAAATAGGAGGATCACTACGAGTCTGGTCTGTGTAGTGAGACCCTGGGGATCCTGTACTAAAGTACATTTTAAAAAAAGAGGAGAAGAGCTCTGAGAGTCTAGAAAGTTCCATTTTTATTAGTCAAACAATGAAATGTAGCAATCACAGAATCCAGAGTCCAAGAAATTGTAAATAATTAACAAAGAATCATAACAACCTCTCACCCAGAGGGGCAATTTCCTTTGTTTAGCCCTGACTGATGTTGTCTGCCCCAGGGTATTTTGAGTGTCATCATTCCTGAATGTAAACAAGGGATAAGGTAGCCCTCCACCCCCTGTCCTATCCCCAGGAACGAGTAACAATCCTCAATCTCTGGGGCTGATCACATAGTCCTATCTTCCACATCTAGCAAAGATTTCCTTCTACCTTGTCCTTATCTTAGAGTATAGTTTGGTTGAAAAGTACTGAAGTACCTATTCAGGACCCCTTGTTGTCCCACAGGAGCTATGTGTAGTTCCTAGTCCCCCTTCCTGGTCTTCCAAGTAAATTTCCCTGGCTTAAAAAAATAACTGAAACCTAAGCTTGAGCAAGTCATAACCCAATAACCTGAGACAACAAGTACTTAGACAACCTGGCAGTAACTAAAACATCTAAAAGTTTTACCACAACCTGGGGCCCGGCGGGATGGCTCAGTGGTCTAAAGCGCTGGCTTGGGCGGCTTCAGGGACCACGGTTCGATCCCCGGTACCACATGCTGCGCCAGCCCTGCCCTTGGGGCGGGCTGAGCCGGCCACAAAAATGAGTGAATAAACAAACAAAGGTTCTGAAGCAAGGAAAAAATTAATTAATTAATTAATTTTTTAAAAAAAAAGTTTTACCGCACCCCTTAAGAGATTTCTACAGTAGAAAAATCTTTATTTTCTTTTTTTAAATTGTAGGTAAAGGATTTTATTCCTTCCAAGTTTTTCTTTATTTTTGTATGTCAAAGTATTTTTATTTCATATGCTAGTATTTTTTAAGTTTACATGATGCATATTGTTGTCCTTGTAGTAGTTGTTCAGAGTGCAAGATGCAGACATGATAACTTCTATAAACACTATTTACAAATATTTCTTTTCACTGAACTAAGAGAAAAAAAATCTTTATTTTCTATACAGGTAACTGAAAGACTATTGCTTTCTTGAAACCCCCTGACATTGTCTAACAAGTATTTGTTGTTGCTTACCAGGTGAACTTTGTGCGAATCCTAGAAATCTGATTCCACTACTGACAATCAATCTAAAATCCATTCCAAAGGGAGCACATTGTAATTACTAAATAAGTTACATGAATAGTCTAGTTCATTTGAAGCTTTTTTTTTTTTTTTGGTCTAAAGTCAGTTTCCTCATCTAGTTTTTAAGTCATCAGACATGGGTACAGTGTGAGAAAAAGTGAACTTGGCATAGAATCTAGGTCTAAACATACTTTGCAGGATATGTTCGTCAGCTTTTCACTGCTGTGACAAAATGCCCGAGAAAATAAGTTAAAAGAGGAAAGGCTTACTTGGGCTCATGATTTCAAAGATTGCAGACCATGGTCTCCTGGCTCCATTGCTCCTGGTCTGAGGTGGAGTAGAGTATCATAGTGTTGGGAATGTTCAAAAGAGAAACCACTCACCTCATGGCAGTCGAGAAGCAAAGAGCTTCCCTGAGGAGGGGCTTGGGATAAGCTTTATCCCTCCAGGGACACCTCTCCACCCAGGCCCTGCCTCCAACAAACTGTACCACCTCTCAGTGGTCCACCTAATCATAGACCCATCAGTGAATTAACTGATCAATGAGATCAGCCCCCCCAGGAGCCACTTCCCCAAGGCTCCACCTCTGAATGCTACTCAGGGCACCAGGCCTTCAGTACATGAGCTGTTGAGGAACTCCTAAGTCCAAACCACGACATAAAGACTTGTGGAGATTAAATAGGGTGATGATTTTTTTAAAAAAAACTGTCATCTATTGAGTAGAGGATCTGATTCCCAGTGTGCCGTGCTGTCCCTGCCCCCAGGGCATGCTGAGATAGTAACTGACACTGGGTGCAACGGCACGCACCTATAATTGCAGCACTTGGGAGCTAAAAGCAAGAGGACCACTATGAATCTGATCCGTGTGGTAACAGCTTGTAGACTTTGTACTAAAAAATTAAAAAATAAAAATGTTTGTAGAAAGGTTTGAGCTGAGATGCATGTAAGCTTAAACTTACCATAAAAATGTAAGGTGACTTGCAAGTGTGTCTGAAATGACAGTTTCTAGATCTCCCCCTCCTCCATCCCTAAATAGTCCCCTTATCTGACATAGTGAACCAAATTAACTCCCTTAGCATGAGGAGCCAGGAAGTCTTCTGGCCTCAGCCCACAGATCATCATGTGAGAAAGGCGCTTCTCTCCACTTCCCCTTATATGTCTGCCCAGTTTCCATATTAGTAGCCTGAATGGCCACATCCCTGGGTGCACGAGCACATACTGAAAACTCATAAAACTTGTGATGATCCACTTTTCCAGTCATCCAAGTACTCCAAAGAAATTGGGTGACTTTTATCAGGTGACAACAGAAGGCAAGGGCACAGGGTGGAATGTAGGATCCATTTCATGACACAGGTAGAAAAAGAACCAAGAGTTTTGCTTTTCTCCCTCCATATCATTAACACAGGATTTACTGGGCAGCATGATATTCACATATGAATTTTTTATTATATACTGTAGTTATAGGGTGTCAACCTGCTCGCGGGGCAAAATTAACTATGTACTCAGCTTTTAAAAAGTTTAAGAATAGACACATTGATGCAAATTAGATACACATTTCAAAACAATCCAGTTTTTATGCTACCTAAACCTAGAGATCTAAGGATTTGGGTGTCATTTGTTGGTTTGTTTTTGAATATTTAAAATTTTATTTTAAAGGGTAGAAATAGCAGAAACAAAGATAGAAAAAGAGTAACAAGCAAGAGTACATATGGTACAGAATTTCAAAACAAGAACAAAAATTTAACAATGGTTGTATTATATATTTTCATCATTAAATCTGTTTAGATATAGGTAAGATTAGTTAAATAATTAAACATTAATACTTTCAATGAATCTTAATTTTTAACTCTTTCACATGTATTTTGTATTTAACTTACTCTTCTAAAAAAAATTATGGGGGGGAGCCTGGCAGGATGGCTCGGTGGTCTAAAGCGCCTGCTTAGGAAAGCTTGGGCGGCTGCAGGGACCGCGGTTCGATCCCTGGCACCACATGCTGCGCCAGCCCTGCCCTCAGGGCAGGCTGAGCCAGCCATAAAAATAAATAAATAAACAAAAGTTCTGAAACAAGAAAAAAAATAAAATTAAATTTAAAATTCTTTAAAAAAATTATGGGAATTGATGCAGAAGACACAAGGTCCTGAGTTTGATTCCTGGTACCCCCAAAATGTATTTGAGTTTTTACACTACAGACACTATATGATATTTGCATATGTAGGCCTGGTTTATTTCACTTATGAGTATATGTTCAAGATACATCCACTTATATGAAGTCTTCTAGTTTATCATTCTTTATAGCTGAGTAATATTCCATTTTATGAAAATACTACATCTTTTTCAACCATTCTTCAGATGATGGGCATTTTGGTTGTTTCCAAGATTTGGCTACCACAAATTGTGTGCTGCTATGAACATAGGTGCACAGATACCACTATAATATGATGTTTTCAGTTCTTCTCAGAAAATTCTCTGTAGGAGAGATAGCTGGATTGAATGGGATTTCCAGCTCTAGTTTTTTAAGGAGTGTCCACACCACTTTCCATAATGGTTACACCAGTCTGCATTCCCACCAGCAGTGGAGATGTGTTCCTTTTTCCCCACAGCCTCTCCAACATTTGTTGTTGGTTGATTTCTTTATAGTAGCCAATCTTTCTGGGGTGAGATGGTATCTAAGTGTCGTTTTAATTTGCATTTCACAAATGGCTAGTGATGTGGAGCATGTCTTCATGTATTTATAGGCTTGTTGAATTTCTCTGAGAAGTATGTGTTCATCTCAGATGCCCATTTCTGGATTAGGTCTTTGAATTTTGGGGCCCTAATGGTTTTTAGATCTTTAGAAATTCTAGGTAGAAGTGGGTGTTATTTGTTTACTCAACAGACACTCCCTGGATGCCTACTATGTGCCAGCCATGGTGCCAGGATAAGCTGTGGCTAGCAGAAAGGGAGGAACAACACCTAAATCTTCCTTGGAGACATTTGCAATCCAGTACACTGTGCTCAGCACCTGTTGATCTCTCAGGAGCACAAGCTGCTGCCATGAGAGTACACCACAGGTGACTTGAGCTACCTAAGGGTACAGAGAATTCTCCCCTGCAGACCCTGCAGTGGGGACAAGAGGCCAGCAGCTGCCCCCACACCTCGATTCCCACCTATTGATAAGAGGCTGCTCCAGAGCTCAGGCCCCCACGTGGAGGGGAGCATGCATTGAGGAGTGTTGTGAAAATGAGCGGCAGCACAGCTGTGTAACTTGGCCTTGCATCTCTTTGATCAATACATTGAGAAAATCAACTGGGAGAGGACAAGTGTATTTTGGCTCATGATACTGAAGGTTCAGTGTAGGGCTGGCTGGCTCCAGGCATGAGGCCTCTGAGGCAGAAATAGCCTGACAGAAGTGTGAGGAGCTGGAAGTCAGCTCACTTTATGGCAGTCGGGAAGGATGGAGTAAAAAAGAGCCAGGCTAGAAGGCACTAGGAAACAGACCCCATGCCCAACCTCATAGCACACAACCTCATCCCTTCCCGTAAGCCGTGCCTTCTGAGTTCTCACTGCCTCTCCATAACAGCATCAAGTTGGAAATTCATCAGTGAATGGGTCCTGATGAAGCCAGAGCCCTGAGGCCCCAGGTGCCTTCTGACAAGGGAGTTGGAGAGTGATTAGACTTAAGTTCTAACAACAAATAAAGCTCCTCGCAGGGTACGAGGCATGTACCTTCGTGCTAGCTTGATATGAGTATATACCATAGTCATATAATGATATATACCATAATATAGCAATGCAAGAATCAAAAGAAAACTAAAGAAAAGCTTTAGAACAGTTGAAGATAAATGCGTAGAGAAGAAACAGGACAAAGTCTAACCAATTCAAGGGACAGCCGCTACTGTGCACGCACATCTTGTTTCAGAAATACTACTCTTAGGCTCCTTGACAGACTTTCGTAAGTTGGTCAGGAATTTTTGAAGGCAGCTTAGCGCTGCGCGGTCAGATGTCCTGGAAGCAAAAGTGACATAATCTAAGAAACGTCTTCTGGACCCTA
This sequence comes from Myocastor coypus, assembly GCA_004027025.1. Taxonomy (NCBI): domain Eukaryota; kingdom Metazoa; phylum Chordata; class Mammalia; order Rodentia; family Myocastoridae; genus Myocastor; species Myocastor coypus. Next base: position 15,353 of record PVJA010021982.1, read on the forward strand.
GGCCACGTGATTCCACCGATCTGGGGAGGCTTCAGGGGAAGCCCAGAGTGTTGGGGCAGTGGCCGGCGCTCCTCCCCAGGGCGGGTCCCTGCCATCACTGCTCCCTTAGACGGTACAGCCGGTTTCGTAAGCGACCGCCCCAGCGGCCGCCACCGCCTGGGGCGGGGACCGGAATAAATGGGGGTGATGTGATGCGGGGCGGGGCGGCGCGGGGCGGGGCGGTGGGTATACCAAGGAGGGCGCGGTGGGCAGGAAGCGCCGTGCCGGAGCAGCCAGGTGGCCGCGATGCCCCAGCTGTTCCCGCTGCTCTTGCTGCTTCTCAGGCCCCTCGGGGCCGCGCAGATCCAGAACGCTGTGCGGCTGAACTTGGCCACCGCGCGACCGCTGCGCTCCGTGAGCCCCGCCTTCCTGTCCCTCACCGTCGACGCCAACCTGGCCACCGACCCGCGCTTCCTCGCCTTTCTGGGGTAAGCTCTAGCCTCCAGGTCTGACCCGTCCCTGTACTCCTGTTCCCTGCCCTGTGTTCCCGATCGGCCACTCCCCTCTTCTCTGCAGTGAAACAACTTTATTCTGGGATGTGGATGCTGCCACAGCAACCCTCCTCCAGCCCGCCCGAGCAGCCTCCCCTTCTTCATTCATTCAGCACAGGCTGGCTGAGCACAAGCTGAGCCTGTAAAGGGAAAGCCAGGCACAGAAAGTGCCAGCTGCGCACCGCCTGGCCAAGACCAGGCACCACCTGGACAGTGCTCCTGAGGGCAGGGATTTGGGTTTGCCGTGGAACACATCCAAAGGGTAGGGCAAGGATGCAGGTGGACCCGATGCCCTCCTTCAAACAATTAGGATGATTTTGTTGAAAATAAGAAAAGTTAGATGGGAAAGGTAACAAAGGAGAATAAGTGCTACGTCTATGAATTCTTTCAGAAATGTAAACATTAGATAAGTGAGATACAGGAGAACACAGCAGAGACTCACAGAGCCCCAGGAAAACTGTGTCTCCAACCTGAGGCAGCTATGCGTGCCCCCACTTTAGAAGCCAAGTGGCAGGTTTGTGGCTCCCACCCATCAATGTAGACTGACCCCAAGTGAGGAGCTGCAGGGCCAGCGTGAGGTCACCCAGGCCACAGAGCCTCCAGGGAGGATGACACCTGCACAGCCCCTTATCTTCCACTGTCACAGGCAGCCAGGGCAGCCTGACCACACACCTGGCCCCCTGCCGTGTGCGGCCACGTTGGATGACTTGGTTTTTGCAGGTTGCTCTTACTAGAACCTGTCTCTGGGAGACCACGAGGATTTGATGAAGTTGTAAGTGGTTGGCACAGTGTTTGACTCAGCATTTAGAGTTTGGCATGGCCCTTTCTTTCTGGGAAACAGTGGGTATTTGGTACTATTGGCCACTTTCCTTTTTCTTTCAATCATCCTTACCTGTCCCCTTCCTGTGACAGAAGAGAAGAATTTCCTGTCCTCTGTCCTCCTTGTAGGTGTAGGAAGCCAACTCCTCATGGCTGAGGATGAGAGGAAGGCAGGCATGGTGGATCCAGCCATTTCCGAATGAAGTAGATGTCCGCTGACTAAAATGTAAGGGCTCGAGTTCTCTTCGGTTGTGGGCAATGTCTGCCTCTGAGCCCAGAAAACAGAAGCACCTACAGTAGGCTTTCAGCATCCAGGCTCAGCCACCCTGCAGGGGAGTACACTCCAGTGAACTCGCACCCCACTGTGAGCATATGGACCTTCTAGTCTGCCAGGTAGTGAGTGTGGTGCCTCTAGTGCTCCTAGAGGTTTGTAGCACTTCTTAGTGTGCCTCCTGGCTTCCAACACTTTCCTCCTTCTTACACCTGAGTGCTTGCTACAGACCAGAAGGCACAGAGGAGCCCAGGCTGCATGGCAGGCAGTAAACATCAGTGTCTCCTGTTTCATTTTGTTTGTTCTGCTTTTCTTTCTGTTTACTGTCTCTATAGGCTTCTCTGTAGGGCTGCCCTTGACCATTTGTGGTCTGTTTCCCAATGGGACTGTCCAGTAGACCTGCTCCCCAGAGTACCCACCAGTTCCCATCTCCCCTGCTCCTAGCTAACACAGAAGGGGCAGGAACTCCCTTTGCTGTAAACTGGGGCTGAGGTCCATCTCCCCAGAGTGGCAGCACAGTTGTGGGCTGGTGGAGGTACAGTGGTTGATATATTGTGTCAACTTGAGAAGTTTAGAAGTTGAAGGGACTCAGCAGGGGGTCAGGGTCTTCACTTGGTAGACATCCTCAGTCCCTGCAAGAGGAGGACATGGAAATGGTGTTTACACCTGCCCCAGGGGTTGGATGCCTGCTTCCAAAATGAGGAAGGAAAGGAGGCTTGCTCTTCACCTCTTTTGCTGTCTTCTGCTACCTTGATCTGTTGCCCCTTCCCCCCCCCCCACTTTTGAGACTACTGATTCTGAAATGTCCATGAGCTGTGAGCTATATAAACCTTTCCTTTCTTAATTTCGAGCCTTGGGTATTTTGTCCCAGCAACAAAAGAAAAGTGACCAAGACAGGAGCCACACTATATTTAATGTCTATGCACCACAGAAGAAAGTGAGATGGGGGGACCAACCGCTCTGGAGTGGGGGCCCCCCTTCTGTTGCTCTTTCAAACAGGAGCTTTCTTTCCCTCAATAAATATGTTCTGCTCATAGAAAGAAAGAAAGAAAGAAAGAAAGAAAGAAAGAAAGAAAGAAAGAGATGGGTTCATCTCAGGTCCCCAGAAGCAAAGGTGTGTGGGTTGGGCTGGCCCATGCTGAAGTAATGGGAGAGTGATGGTGCTTCCCGAGTCTGGTGGAATGCACACAGTCCTGGCCACAGCCCTTTGGATCTGTTATCATCCACATTTTAAAAATGAAGAAACTGAGGCTCAGGGAGACCAAATAACATGGCCATGGTTAGCCAGGCAGCAAAGGAAAGCAGAGTCTGGGAGCAGACTCTGGTCACAAGGACACTGTACCCAAAAGAAAGCAAAGCAGACTTTCTTTTAAATGGAAACAGGCCAAGGCTCATGAGAAAAAAAGATTATCTGGAGACAACTCAGGCAACAATTGTGATCAAAAGAAGCACTGGAATGAGGAGAAGAGGGTCAGAGCTGAAACTTCCAAGGTGCTCAATGGGAAGCCCAAGCAAATTAAGGCAGGTGGCTTGGCTCTGGCTTCCCAAGGCGACAAGCAGCCTCTTTTACATCTGTACCCAGAGAACACAGGGTACATAAAATTTAAATTCTAATGATCAAATAATTTAGAACAGTTGAAGTTTTTAGTTTCTCTTCCTAAAGGGGGAGCTTATCAACAACCTATCAGACGACTTTCTTGGTCTGGCTTTATGAAGACCATGAAGCCCTGGCCCTTGGGGAAAAAAAAATATGTGAGCCTCATGTATTAGCACAAGCATAATTTTTTAAAAAATCTTTTTTCTGTATTTAGGGCAGGTTCTACAGGGTGTTCAGGGTTTCATGTAGATCAGACTCAGTGATCTTCCTGCGTTCAGCCTCCCAAGTGCTGGGATTAAAGGCACGTGCTACCATGTCCAGTCTCAATCACCATCTCAGTGAGCCCCAGGAGTGGGGCCAGCACCACAAGCCAGGAATGGACTCCCGGCTGCTGCACTCTGCCAAAGCAGGCACTTCAGTCCAATGTGATATCAGGCCTGCCCTGGAATTTAAAATTTTAAAGTAGCTGGGGGCCAGGGAAGATAGCTCAGGGGCACAAGTGCCTGCCTGGCAAGTGCAAGGTCCTGAATTTGATCCCCAGTTCTGCAAAAAAACAAAAGAAAGAAAGAAAGAATAAAATTTTAAAGTACTCATATTTAAAAAGATAAAAAGAAATTGATGTAATGTTTTAATAATTTTATCCAGCACAGTAGATCCAAGTCATTTTCATTCCACTGTGTGATCAATATAAAGTATTCGTGAGATACTCGGTATTTCTTCTTTCAGACCCCGGGTTTCACTGCAAAGGGCATGAACTGCAACTCTCAAGCTCAGGGCCCTTGCCAAGCTGTGGCTGCCATCCTAGGGAGCACGGCTATGCTTTCCACACATGAGCACATCGCCTCCCTGTGCAAGGCCAGGTGTGGAGCACAGCCTTGGTGTGGTGACAGTAGCAGGAAGAGGAGAACAGTGCTGCGTGGAAGTAGTCTTAGTGACACAGTCCTGCTTGCTTTTCATGCTAATTTGCTCAGTTTCTCTAACCTAGTTGATCTCTCTTGTCAATTCAATAAATATTCATTAGAAACTTGCAATCCCAGCACTCGGGAGGCTGAGGCAGGAGGATCGGTGCGAGTTCGAGACCAGCCTGGGCTACAAAAGTGAGCTCAGCACCAGCCTCAACTGCATAGCGAGACCCTGTCTCAAAAAGACAAAAAAAAAAAAGAAAAAAAGAAACTTGCAACACTTAGATTCAGCCATCTTCACTGGCAAAATAGCTCTTTATATTTGGAATAGCATTTATTATCAGTGTGAGGGGGTACGTTTTCATCACTGATGCTGGAAAGTAACAGATCGTCCCTGTGCCTGCTGCTGGCAGAAATAGCTACAGGAAAGAGAGACCGAGGGATGAGAATGATCCAGTCTGACACCTGGCTGTGCTCTGGGTGTTCCCAAGCCTTACTCTGCACCCCAAAGGCCTTGGCATGGTGACCCTGCTCGGTCCTCTGTGCTGGCACGGGGTGCGTTTCTGCAGGCACCTTCTTCCCTTGTCACTCCTTGAGTACAGGCTGCACATTCTGCTGTAGTTCAGTCCTTTTGTGGATCCTGAGGGCAGCTGTAAGATACCAGGATTCAGTATCTGCTAGTTTGAATGCAAATTGCTGTTTGGATTCCTTTCATTACCTGGGGCAGGGTTGCTTAGCAGCATTTTGTCCAGGTTCCCTCATCTGTAAAGTGATGATCACAACAATACCCATCTTTTTAGGTTGTTTTGAGTCTCAGGAAAAGTCCACATAACATGCACGAACTCTCCACTTGGACTCAGTGCTTATGGGAGGTGGTTGCTCTATCTCCATTATGAGGTTCTCACCCACTGCTCCTTGTCACTGCTCGCTGCTCCCCTCCCACTTCTCCTACCACCTCCAAGTCCCGCCATCTTCCCATGCTTCAGGTCCACCTGAATATGTTTCTTGGTCCACACCTCAGTTGATAGTCTTCACCCAGTCTTATGGTGGAGTCAGCTTGCACGAGCTTGGGAGCCGAGTGCTTTTCTCCTGCGTGGAGGGGCATCACGCTGCTATCTTAAAAGCAGCCGCAGTGACAGCAACTGCAGTGCGGACACTGGTGACCACTGTCACCCAGGGCCTGCACAGCCCTGCCAGACGCCCTGCACCACTAACAGCCTTTTCACTTCTGAAAACGTATATCCAGACCTCCCACCCCCACACCACATCTCCTTGTCCTCAGTTCCTGATGGTAAGGGTAAGTTCTCATGATGCTTTTTTTTTTTCCTCTTGGTACCAGGGATTGAACTCAGGACCCTGCACTTGCCAGGCAAGCGCTTATTCTACTGAGCTATCTCTCCACCCCTTCTAACAACTGCTTTTTGAAGTACATCCACTGAACAGCTTCTGCTTCACTCTGCTGCTTCTGCATCTGATTTGGGCTTCTTGATTTATCATTCAGCCTCTTGTGATAGTAATCCCAAGTCCCTGTCCCAGTGTTCCTCCTGCTAAAATTCCAACCATAATTAGGCCAACCATAATTTCACTTCTCAGAACCCATAGGGTGGTCCCCAAATCAGAAATGGAGAGTATAACTTAATATTTAGTTCACTTTAATAAACCACCTCTGCTTTTTGCATCGTTGATGATCCATGTAGTACTGAACACAACAGGTAAAAACACCTGCAGACTCCTGTTCTCACAGAGCACTGCCTGCAACTGGCAAGGCTGCAGCAGCTTTCAAGTGTTCTTTTGTTATTTCTGTGTCACTGTTGTGCTGGGTACATTCCCCTTCCTTTTCCCTGTATATGACTGAAATATTGTAACTCTGACCAATGTCTTTTCTTTCTTTCTTTCTTTCTGTTTTTATTTTATCTGTTTGTTTGTTTGTTTACTTATTTATTTATTTATTTTTGGCGGGACTGGGGTTCAAACTCACTACCTTGTACTTGCCAGACAGGCACTTGTGCCATGGAGCTATCTCCCCAGCCCCTCTTTTCTATTTAAGAGTAGGATGATTTATTAGAGAAAAGGAATGGGGATCAGGATTGGGGAAATGGGGAACAGAATAGGAATAGCTCCTGAGTGCAGGGGTCCCAAATGGGTTGCCCCCAACTTCTTTTTTTAGGCAAGTTTTCAACTATGTTAAATCTGGGTTTTGTCAAGGGAGTCAATATTGTATTCTTAAAACACGAAAGTACTCCACTGTGAAGGAGAGAAACAAAAACCTCCTTTATACCAGAATTTAGAGGCATGTGATTTTCTCATACAACAAAAGCTGTAACTTTGGATTTTAATTCAGGGTTACCCACAAGGCAGTCTTTGGCTTGTCTTTGCCCTTTCAACAGGCGGCCTGCCTAGTTCATTTCCTTCATTTTATGAAGCACCAGCTGTGTACTGGCCGTGTCTCTGTCCTGGGGAGATTGTGAAAAGCCAGACATTCAGTCTCTGCTGTATGGACAGGGGCTGGGTAGATAGGAAACTGAGGAGACACAGGACAGCAGGGGCAGAGTGGCGAGTGCCATGGATGTATGCATGGTGGGTGCGTGCCCTGAGGTCCAGTCCTCACCTCTGCAGACCTGACACTGGTCTTCAGGTGCCCAACCCGATCCACCTTTGGGTGCCACAGCTCCTTTTCCAATCTCCACTTCCCAAAGAGCCCTGATCTTTTGCCACTGTCAACTGCTCACAGATACCAGCTATGCAAACCCAAGTGAATTTCCTCTGTCATTCTGACACATCCAGTTGCTAAGCACCAGAATGGATACCTGGCCAAAGCAGTCCTCCCTTGGGAAGTTCCTCCTGCCAGCTCTACGGATATTAGGGCTTCTAGTCACTGGTTTCACTAGCAAGTGAGGACTGGCCTCCTTCTCCTGGCCTAGATGTGTCTCCTGAGTGCCAGACAGACATGGACCAGGGCCTGGTGGAAATTTGATGTCAGTAGTCCATTAGGGTCTCAAATTGTACAAAACTGAACCCCTGTGCCCCTCCCTCCTTCAGCTCCTCCTCCAGTTTACACTCATTCCTCATCTCGGCAAGTGATGCTGCCATCCTGCGAGGCACTTTTAGAAGAGTAACCTTGAGTCCTCCTCAAGGACTAGACCTGTTCTTTCCATGCATAAAAATGGTTTGCGTTTACTCACCTCTCTCCAGGGTTCTCAGGCAAAGTAACTGCTGGCAGTTAAGAAATAGGTCCTCCGCAGGAAAAAGAAGTAAAAATGCTTGGCTGGATTATTTTGGAAAAATTCCAAAAGTTCTTTGCTGTGTTCATAACAGTTCTTCCAGGCTTCAGACTTTAGCCAGAGGTTTGGCTCCTGCATACTTGAGGTTTGGTGGCACCAAGACAGACTTTCTCATGTTTGACCCTAAGAAAGAACCAACCTTTGAAGAGAGGAGTTCCTGGAGATCTCAAGTCAAACAAGGTGAAACTTAAAAAATGATGTATTTTTGTTAACTTTTATCTATCAGGAGAATACTTCAGAAATGTGTTATTGTTCACCCCTAACCACAAATTAAGGGCTTTACAGTTGAGTGGAGACAGCCAGTCAAAAAGAATCCAGGGCAAATTACTCCTGGTGTTTACCTCCCAGGCTAGGTGTACAGGGCGGAACTGACGGCTACCTGTGCTATAAATAGAGAAAGGTCAAAGCCAAGGTGGAACTGGTGCAGGAAGCAAGTGCATAGGAAGGTGTCAGGCTCAGGGATCTTTTCGGCTGCACAAATTGAAGCAGATAAGATTTACACGAGAGAGGTGGCGCTCTGCCTCTAGGGTGCTCCCAGGACGTGATTGGCTGCAAGATGTTTCTCAGATATCTCCGCCCTCTCCATCATCTGGGAAGAGTTGGAATATTTGGTTCTCTGGGCTCTCCCTTACATTCTGACGTTAGTAAGCGTGCCTGGTGAGTCTGACATGGCAGGTCTGGCCCTCCTAAGAATCTGCTGTAGGGAGCCAGGGAGTTGTGTCCTGTATCTTTACAGGATGCACTTGATGTGCTATGAGACATCAAGTGGAAGGTAAATCATTTTCTCAACAATTACTATGTGTATTACATACCTCATTGAATTATAATATTCATTTTAATGAGTAGTATTTAATTATTCTGTATATCATTTATCTCTATTGATTTTCTTCTGGAAGGATGTATTTAAGAGTTAATCAAATATTAAGCCAAAATTGGCAGAGAAATCCACTGGAAAAAAATAGAGAAAGGTAGAAGGCTTGTCTTGGAATAAGTCTGCTTAGGCTCAGCCTTCCCTGTCACCTGCACTCCCAAAGGCTCACAGATTCAGGCAGGAAACTGTGCCTGCTCAGCAGTTGTCCCAGCTGGGGTCATCCAAGCTCCTGTGAACAGTCCTTGGAGACACGTGTCGAACAGTCAGTGTGCAGCTTTCCAGAAAGGAAGCCATGGCCCTCGGGCCAGCCCTGCTGTCTTGTGATAAAGAAGTGTAGGCTGCTAGGCAGGGTAGCTGTAGTTTTCCAGTGCGTGTGCAGGTGGGTGGGGGCACCAGGAAGTTCGCACGGTATGAAGTTAAAAGAGAAAGAAGCCACTAGCCACATTGGCAGAGCAGTACTTCTTTTATACTTGTAGCACTTGGAAGACTGAGGCAGAGGATTTTGAGTTGTAAGCCAGGCTGAAGTGCATAGCAAGACCTTGTTTCAGAAACAAAAGGCTGGATGTGGGAGTGCTTGTGGTAGTCTGGGAGGCTGAGGCAAGAGAATTGCAAATTTGAGCCCAGCCTGGGCAACTTTGGGACAGCGAGACCTTGTCTCAAAATTATAAATAAAAACAGACCAGGTGTGGTGGTGCACATCTATAATCCCAGCACTGGGGAGGCTAAAAACAGGAAGATCGTTATGAGTCCAAGCTGCATACTGAGACCCTCTACCAAATATATTTTTTAAAAAATATGAATAAATAAACAAATGAAAGGACTGACCAGATGTGGTGGTGCATGCCTGTAATCCCAACAGTTGGGAAGCTGAGGCAGGAGGATTGGTGCGAGTTTGAGACCAGCTTGGGCTACAAAAGTGAGCTCAAGGCCAGCCTGAACTGCATAGCAAGACCCTGTCTCAAACAGACAAAAAAGAAAGAAAGAAAGAAAGAAAGAAAGAAAGAAAGAAAGAAAGAAAGAAAGAAAGAAATGCTCTTTCACCTCTTATGTTGGTTAGTGAGCAAGCTTGGCATGTGCTGTCCTACTGAAAGCTAGAAACTTCTGCTTTAGTGATATAATATCTAATCACATACCTGTACAGGATGCCAACCATGTTCTTGTGAAAGCAGATTCTCTTAAGTTCTCTCTTCCACTTCCAGATTTTTGCAAATCCAGGTCCCTCCCTTTGAGGGTGGAGAAAAGGCTGCGCATGGAGTGGCTTTTCCAAGAGGCATTGCTACTCAAACAACAATACCAGAAAAAGTTCAACATAACCACCTACTCAAGTAAGAAATCATGATCCCTGGTGGGTCTTCCAGGCCAATACTACTGGATTTGAATGAGTTGGACTTGGGCTAGAATTTAATAGGCCCTGTATCAGTCATGTAAGCCTGAACAATATTTAGATGCTACCAAGAGTTACTGGACAGGGCAAGTAGTGGCACAGCATGCTTGGGACCCAGGGTTCAAAAACCAGTGTCAAAAAACAGCTTAATGGGAAATCTTGAACCCAAAACTCTGGCTTTTCTCTTTCATTTGACGTTATCTACTAGTCACAAAATGAGATATAGAAACCAGTTGTTTGGGCTAAGGAGATAGCTCAGCAGTCTAAGTGCCTGCCTGGCAACAATGCAAAGACCTGGATTCGATACCCGGTACCACATGCTGTGTTAGACCCCACACACAGCCAGCCACTGAAACTTGTTATGGTGGCACATTTCTGTAATCCCAACATTGGGAAGGTTGAGACAGAAAGATCACTACAAGTTTGAGCTGCATAGCGAGACCCCGTACCAAATAAATAAATAATTTTTAAAAATTAAAAACAGAAAGAAACCAATTGCTCATGAACTACTGATGACCTTTACTGCTCTCAAGAGCCAGGAAATCAAGGAAAAAGTGAATATATTCCTCACATAAAAATAAAATATAGTTGGATGTGGTGGCACACACCTGTAATCCCAGCACTTGGGAGGCTGAGGCAGGAGGATCAGTGTGAGTTCGAGACCAGCCTGGGCTGCAAAAGTGAGCTCAAGGCCAGCCTAAACTGCATAGTGAGACCCTGTCTCAAAAAGACAAATAAATAAATAAATAAATAAATAAATAAATAAATAAATAAATAAAATATGAAGGTATAATGGGCAACCTTTGGCCTCCGATTTGAAATTCCCCATTTTAATCTGCATGTATAGAAGCATAGTCAGAAGTCTACTGGGCCTAGCCCAAGTTCTTGGTCATCATAGTGGCAAATACTTTAGAAGCTCCAGTGGGTGTTTCCATGCATTGGCTGAGGCTGATGATGGCTAAGCGAGCAGGGGAAGACAACACAAATCTGATGTGACCAGGACGTGTCCATTATAGGGTAATGAGCACCCTAGACAATGCAGGTGGGTTTCCTGAGGCAGGTCCTGGGTGGCCTGCTATACCTCAGTGGGAGATGACCAAACATTGATCACAAGAATACAGACACTGGAGCTGTGAACCTGTTTGGCTGGAAAGAGCAGTGATGGTGTGTTCAATCCAGGTGTGGCCCCAGGAAGGAGGAAGACACCCATTTCACTAATTGTGTTTACAGAGCCAGTGTTTCACCCTTCTTCCCTGCCCCTCTCCTGTCACTCAGCTTTTCACCCCAATGCTCTGTTGTTTTCCATGGGTTAGCAGGGGAGCAGTTAGCTCCACCATTACTGTCACCTTGGCCTTTCACCTAGGGCCTTTCTGTACTCCCATATAGTAAGATATGAATTTGAAAAATGGGAAGGAGGAAGTAGGCTAGGTGTTTTTTTCTATTTAATTATTATTTTTATTAGTGCATAGTGATTATGATCATTGTGTGTCGACAGAACACATCTTCATTCTCCTTTCCCAGCCAGGGAGATAGCTCAGTGGAGTAAGTGCTTGCCTGGCAAGCACAGGGTCCTGAGTTCAATCCTTACCTCACCTTTCCCTCATCCACCTATTTAAAAGTGGAGGTGAACTCAGAAATATATCACCTTAATCCTGAGAGATGTAACGCATATTACCTCACAGAGGAGTGATAATAAAATTGCAAGCTACATAAATTCCAAGTGCATTTAGAATAATGAAGAAACAGAAAAGGTAAGGTACAAAGGTACATGGTGAATAAATTAAAATGTAAGACTTCTAGGCTTTTTGAAAATACAAGGGGGTGAGGTAACAACAAAGTGCTTTACATCTCCCTCCCTCTTTAGTACCAGGAACGGAACTCTGGGCCTCATGCGTACCAGGCAGGTGCTGTGCCACTGAGCTACATTCCCAGCCCCCCAGCTTGTTTTTTTGTTTGTTTGTTTGTTTGTTTTTTAATGGTTTACTAGCAGTTTTTACCGACATTGTCTAAACTTTGGTGCCATGTAACAGGGACAAGGTAAGACTATAGGTCCATAGCTGGGAGTCCTGTGGGATAAAGATATTTTAAAAGTATTTTTATTATTACATGTTAGGACATTTGGGTATCTTGTTTTGTTTTGAGAGGAGGTATTGATATGCACCCCAGACAGGATGTTTATCTCAGGAATGAGGAAACTTGTTTACTTTAGGCACTGAAGCTTAGTCCCACCTACACACATTTGATCTATTTCCTAGCTTCCCCAGCTCCCAACAGATTTTTTTCTTTAATTTACCTGCTCAGATTTATTGTCACTTAGACATGCTTAGGCTTACTCATGAGGTCTAGAATTCCTTTGACTTAATAGCAGAAATAGTAATACACCATGAAAAGTCAATCCAGAGCCATGCTTTGGTGGTGCCTACCTGACACTGAGTGTGGCATGTTTCTTGCAGGAAGCTCCTTGGATACGCTGTACTCTTTTGCACATTGCTCGGGACTGAACCTGATCTTTGGTCTGAATGAGTTGCTAAGAACAGCAGATTCACAGTGGAACAGTTCTAATGCCCAGTTGCTTCTGAACTACTGCTCTTTCAAGGGCTATAACATTTCTTGGGAACTAGGCAATGGTAGGTAACCAGGGAATATTTCCTTAGTAAAGAGATTCTCCACTGGCATTACTTGTGTGGTGTGTGTGTGTATAATATCATATCCTTGCAAATGCTTAACAACACATCAACACATCTTTTGGAACTGCTTATGAGAGAAAATGTCTTAGTATATTCTGTGATCTGTTGCTAACTCTTGTTTGTTATACTTGAGCTGGGGAAAACGATGGCGCTCAGCAACCTCCCCAGCTCTCAGTTTCCCTTGAGGTTCTCCAAGTCTCTCACACCTCTTATGCTTGGCAGCCTGACCTCAGCAAATGCGAGCCACATAGTTTGCTTTGCCCTTCCTTTCCGTTTCTCAACTCTCAGTCAACCTTAGCAACCCCATCAAAATCTTCATTAAATGCCCAAGCTATCCAGAGGTTGCCAATGTAGAATCTTGCATAGGTCAAACTCCTGAGTATCTCTTTCATCACTCTTTTTTTGGCAGGATACTTACTTTACAAATTCTAACTAATATATTAATGACTTTTCATATTCAAAATATTTTTATAGTTCTTTGTCAGCCAATGAAACAATATAAAATGGAAAATGAAATGCAATGAAGAGGTGAGCACGTGCTGCATGCCAGTTACTGTTCTGAGTATTTAATGTCCTGACTACTCAACCTTTTAAAGAAACTAAGCTAGCGCCGGGCGTGGTGGCGCACGCCTGTAATCCCAGCACTTGGGAGGCTGAGGCAGGAGGATCGATGTGAGTTCGAGACCAGCCTGGGCTACAAAAGTGAGCTGAAGGCCAGCCTCAACTGCATAGCGAGACCCTGTCTCCAAAAGACAAAAAAAAAAAAAAAAAAAAAAAAAAAAAAAAAAAAAAAAAAAAAAAAAAAAAAAAAAAAGAAACTAAGCTAGGCTATTAAATATAATCAAGTGTGGTGGTGCACACTTGAAATCCATGCACTCTGGAAAGCTGAGGCAGGAGGATCACAAGTTTGAGTCCACCCTAGACATCTAGCAATTTAGCAGGACTATGTCTAAATTGAAAAAAAGGGAAGCAGGTGAGCTGGAGATATAACCTACCTCAAAACCAAAGAATTAAAAGGAGGGCCAGCCAAATAACTCAGCAAACTAAAGCACTTGCTTAGGCAAATGCAGAGGCTGGGGGTTCGATCCCTGGGCCTGCCGTGCTGGCTCTGCCCCTGGGGTGCGCTGAGACGGCAATTGAGACTGAGCATGGTGGTGCACACTTGTAATCCCAGCACTTTAGAGGCTATAAACAGGAGGATCACTACGAGTCCAATCTATATAGTGAGATCCTGAATGCCCTGTAGACTCTGCTTTAAATACAGAAGAAAAATTAAAAAAAAAAAGAAGTAAAAAGGGCTTGGGAAGAAAGACTGAGGAATAACTCCCCAGGGTACAAGGGCCCTGGGTTCAATCCCAAGTACTGCAAACAAAATAAAACAGAAACTGAGTGTAGAATGTATGTTGGTTTAATATCACCATTATTAACACCAAATTGTTTAATACCCTCTTCACCTCAGTTATATAATTAAAGTTATTCTTTTTCTGGAACAGCTTCTTTGTAACCAGGGATTTGATCTTACTTCACTTTGAGTTCCACGATTACATTTTTTTGTTTTGTTTTTTCTTTTTGTGGGACCAGGGTTCAAACTCACAACCTTGCACTTGCCAGGCAGGCACTTATGCCATGGAACTATCTCCCCGACCCCTGATTTCATTTCTTTAATCTAGATTTTTAATAGGCCATCAAATAAATGATAACATATAATCTTTTAATTTAATCTTAAAAAAATTTTAATGAGGTATCATATCAGTCAAATGAAATGACAAATAAAAGAGAGAAGATACTTTTTATAGAGAAGAATTTAAACATTCCACTTGAGCTTATTGCCTTTTAATTTTAGTTTTTACAGCAATTGATTCCCTCAAATAGTGGCAAACAACCACTTCTACATAAGAACTACTGCAATATGAAATTATCCATATACCTAAATGCTTGCAGAAATCAAATTGTGCTTATGTACCTTTCTATTATTTGCATATTTTTGGAAAAATTTATTTAGGAGGTTAATATTACAGTATCTAGTTGCAAGGATACAGTTTGATTTGGAAACTGTTTTGTCATATTTATATGCTATGGTATGTTTGCTTTTATATATTATTTTTTTAATGTAAGTGATTAAGATGAGAATTGCTGTGTTTCAGAACCTAACAGTTTCCAGAAGAAGGCTGGTATTTCCATTGATGGATGGCAGTTAGGAAAAGATTTTGTTAAGTTGCATAAACTTCTACAAAATTCCACTTTCAAAAATGCAAAACTCTATGGTCCCGATATTGGTCAGCCTCGAAGAAAGACAGTTAAGATGCTGCAGAGGTAAGAACTAGAGGCAGCAAGACTGGCCTTATTTCTTTGTTTTCTTTCCTTCTTCCTTCTTTTCTTTCTTTCCTTCTTCCTTTGGGGCAGAGGGGTCTCACTATGTCATTCAGGCTGTCCCAAACTCTACAAGATCCTCCTGCCTCAGCCTCCTGTGTGCTGGAATTCAGAGTCATTTTTTCTTAAAAATAAATGTCCCTCTCCAGTGGAGGATTTTCAACAGCCCCCATGTTGTTGAAGAGCTGGCCATCTGGCTACGTGGTTTGCCAAAAGCAGATCCATTAACTCAGATGACTAAGGGTGCAGGGACAAATAGCACGGATGAGGAAATCTGTTATCAGAATTAGGAAGTTTGCACTTGAGCTTAATATAGTAGTCACTTCTGGGGAATCAAACTCTTGAGCAACTGTCATGCCTATGTAGGAGGACTACTTGCTAATGTAGTGGCATTTTCATTCTAGCTTTCTGCAGGCTGGTGGAGAGGTGATAGATTCGGTTACCTGGCACCAGTAAGTGTCTCTTACTCTTACTACAAGGAAAGAAAGGCTAATGTTACTTATCACTAAGTCTCAATTATTTCCACTCAACTGCTAATTGGCTTTATTTTTATTTTTTTTTTATTTTTTGTCTTTTTGAGACAGGGTCTCGCTATGCAGTTGAGGCTGGTCCTGCGCTCACTTTTGTAGTCCAGGCTGGTCTCGAACTCGCACCAATCCTCCTGCCTCAGCCTCCCAAGTGCTGGGATTACAGGCGTGAGCCACCACGCCCGGCCTAATTGGCTTTATAGTTCAAACAGGAACAATATTTCAAGCATCAGTGTGCTAGAATTTTATATTAATAAGACAAAAATGTAATGTTATTTTTAAGGAACATATTTTATATTAAGATCAAAGAACATTACCAATTAACTCATGGTATATAAAAGTCACTACGACAAACTGCTTGTCAAAGAGGGAGTGGTGACCCAGGAGCTGTGGCCAATTTCTAGTTATTTGGAGAAACAGCCCCTTCTTCATGTCCACTGCCCTTCCGTGCCTCCGTGGGAGAACTTCTGCCCTTTTGTTTCATGATGGAGAGGAGAAAAGTAGAAGGAGAACAAGGTTGAAATGGCTTTAAAAGCAGAAGTAAACCAGTTTATTTTTCTGAATATTTTCTTATTTAGCTACTATTTGGATGGACGCATTGCTACTAAAGAAGATTTTCTAAATCCTGATGTGCTGGACACTTTTGCTGTATCAGTGAAAAAAATTTTACGGGTAATAGTTTTAATTTTTTTTTCATGTAAACCCCCAATTCTTATTTTTTTTATAGTCTAGTTACTTCTAAATTTTATATATGTCCGTTGGCATGGTTTTCTAACTTAGAGACCAACCACTGTGTCTTCTGCACCTCTAGTTTCTTTATCAGCATTGGTACATTGATTAGAAATTAAAACTAAGTCCAATAGTCTTTTAGCAGAGCTAGTTGCAGATCATAATAATGAGTTTATCTATATTCCTTCCATACCCTGCTATTCCAATAAAAGAGAACTTTCCGAGACCTAAGTGACTGTGGGCATGCTTGATTGGACAGATGGGTGTGGTGATTCAGGTTTTGAATACAGTGAACCTTCAACATCATGGTTGGCCAGCTCATTTGCAGTTATCATGGTGACCTTTGTATTCCTAGGTGGTGGAGGAGATCAGACCTGGCAAGAAGGTCTGGCTGGGAGAGACAAGCTCTGCATATGGAGGTGGGGCTCCTCTGCTGTCCAATACATTTGCAGCTGGCTTCATGTGAGTGAATCCCACTGTCTCAGGGACTCCTTTCACTAACGTCAGCCAAAAACAAGGTGAAAGGCAGCTTTTGTGGCGATCCCCCCAAATCAGGGCAGAATGTGCAAGAAAATGGTTGGGTAAACCTGTTGGATATTATTGGCACGTAGCACAAATGAGTCATTGTAATAAGAGCTGGTTTCGACATCTCTGGTCTGCATTGTAACCCCCAAACATGCCACAGTATCTTTCTTCTGACAAAAGTTCATTATAAAAGAATGCACCTAGCACTGGGACTCTGAGAACCATACTTACTACATGCACCTGCATGTAGATTCCTGATATTCTAACCTCATATCTGAAGTCACATCAAAGGGACATGCAAAAAATTTAAACATTTACTGCCAACTCAGTATGGGATACCATAAGCTTGTCTGTTTCAACTGCAGCCTGCTTATAATGAACATGAGACTGTCCTGATGCCTTGATGGAGATGTCTGCATCTTTGCCTGACATTTTGGCCCCTGCCCTCTCTTGTTCTTGTTCTTTCCTCATCCCCATGCTTGCTGACACCAACTTAGAATAAATCGTGGATCCTTTATGCTTAGGAGAGCATAAGGAATAATGAGAACAAGGACATTGTTCTGCTATTAACTGGCGAATTGGTGGGCAGGTGGCTTGAACAGAAGCATCAGGAATGCCTTACCTGTGGCTCTGCTGATTTCACATTTTACCCACTGCCAGCTGCAGTGCCAACTTCAGTCCTCACACAGTGCATGTATTCAGAGTGGCTCTGCAAGGTGAGAACTTGTCTGTGGAGCTGGTCTGCCATGCTTTGTAGAATTCATTTTGGCCTGAATGGGACAGTCCTCAGAGCTTTGTTGTCAAGCTGAGGTATGGGACAGTATGGAGGGTCTGCTGCCACACTTAGTGGCTATTGTGCTGCATAGGTATGATTAATGCCATGCCTCTGGGTTGTTGTAGATGAACATGGCAGGATAGCACGTAAGTAGCATGGAGTGCTTTGCATTTTCAAACCTAAAGAAAGCTGGGTGTCACTCTGTCCCAGGTGGCTGGATAAACTGGGTGTGTCAGCCCAGAAGGGCATCGACGTGGTGATGAGACAGTCACTGTTTGGTGCAGGCAACTACCACTTAGTGGATAAAAACTTCAGACCTCTACCTGTAAGTGACCACTATTTTCCTATTTCTACAAGTCAACAGAAGATGTGGGAGGCCAGTGAACAGTTAGTCTTGCCCACAAATAGCCTGGCCACTGGATGATGAGTTGAAAGAAGCCCTAGAGACCATCCAGTCAGATATGTTTGTGTCTCAAGAAATCAAAAGCTGGGAGCAATTTACTAACATCATTTGCAGAATGCTATTGGTATTTTTCAAAAAGGGGTAATTTGAAATTTTATGGCCCATTTCACAAAATAACAATCTTGAATCAGAAATGTTTTGTGAATTGAAGTTAAAATTGCTATTTATCAGAAGCTCCATGTTTATGTAATGAATTAATAATTTATTTAATTTTATAAAAAGCCAGTACTGGGGCCAGCAGGATGGCTCAGTGGTCTAAAGCACCTGCTTGGGGAAGCTTGGGTGGCTTCAGGGACCGTGGTTCGATCCCCGGCACCACATGCTGCACCAGCCCTGCCCTCGGGGCAGGCTGAACCGGCCATAAAAATGAATGAATAAACAAACAAAGGTTCTGAAACAAGAATAAAAATAATAAATAAAATAAAAAATTATAAAAAAAAAAAAAAAAAGCCAGTGCTAGCACAGTATGTTGGCATACACCTGTAATCCTAGCATTTGGGAGGCTGAAGCAAGAGCATTGACTTGAGTTCAAGGCCAGCCTGGACTACATAGTGAGTTCAAGCCCAGACTAAGCTATATAGCATGACCTTGTATTTTAGTTACTTTTTACTTGTTGCTGGGACAAATACCCAACACTCAAAATGAAGGAAGGAAAGGTTTATTTAGCTCACAGTTCGTGGAGGTTTCAGTCCATATTCGGCTGGCCCAAGGCTGAGTGGAACAGAGCAGTGAGCATCCAGTTCATGGCGGCGGAACAGCAACAAAATGGCGGCAGAGGTAGCCAACCAACACGGCAGCAGAGCAACAGCAACAGCTAGAGCTCCAGTCTGTCTCTCTGTCTCTCCTTATATTACATTCAGGCTCTCTGCCTTAGCTCCCGCCCTAGGCTACACCCATTATCCCAGAAGTACTTCCACCCATAATCCCATCAGTACTAAAACCCATAATCCCAGGGATCATGGATCAAGTCTCAAACTCTAGAAGTCCCCGCCCAGTGACTCCATGAGGCTTTGGGGGGACAACGAGACATAAACCATAACACCTTGTCTCAAAAAACAAACAAAAAAGTCATTATGTATTTTAAAAAACATATCTCTAACATGACCTAGTACTAAAACAGTAAATAAAGGTAGTCTTTTATCCAAAATTCTATCTTTAAAATATATGTGTGTATATATATATATGTATGTATGTATAAATCAAGATGGAACTGATAAAAAGATCCTGATTTTTATAATGTAAAATGACATTTGAGGATATCTGTTTTTGGTCATCCCCCCCCCCCACCCCGCCCCGGGTATCAAACTCAGGACCTTGCACTTGCCAGGCAAGTGCTTATGCCTCTGAGCTACGGTCCCCAGCAGGATGTCTGTTTTCAATAAGAATTACTTGACTATATTTAGTCATGTTTCACATTTCCTTATGTATTAGTTACTTTTTAATCGTTGCCGAGACAAATACCCGACACTCAAAATGAAGGAAGGAAAGGTTTATTTAGCTCACAGTTACTGGAGGTTTCAGTCCATGTTCGGCTGGCCCAAGGCTGAGAGGAGCAGAGCAGAGAGGATCCAGTTCATGGCGGCGGAACAGCAACAAAATGGTGGCAGAGGTAGCCAGCCAAACACGGCAGCAGAGCAACAGCAACAGCTAGAGCTCCAGTCTGTCTCTCTGTCTCTCTTTATATTACATTCAGGCTCTCCGCCTTAGCTCCCGCCCTAGGCTACACCCATAATCCCAGAAGTACTTCCACCCATAATCCCATCAG
>PVJA010021983.1:0-34830 GCA_004027025.1 Myocastor coypus
TTTTTTTTTTTTTTTTTTTTTTTTTTTTTTTTTTTTTTTTTTTTTTTTTTTTTTTTTTTTGAGACAAGGTCATACTTCTTAGTTCAGGCTAGACCTGACCTGTCTATGTATTTCAGGTTGGCCTCTACCTTATGGGAATCCTCCTTCCTCAGCTTTTCAAGTGCTGGGACTACAGGTGGGCACTACCACACACCTTGATGCTTTTAATTCTTAAAGCCAGATACTATGGAGGAGAAGAGCTAGGGCAAACTGCTAGTGTTATTAAATAAAGGAATCCACGCTGATTCCTGCAGTGGTGGTAGAATGTTTATACTCCCAGCCAACCCAGGAGAAGGGAGAAGGGCTCCTTTTTCCAACAGCACCACTGGCATTTGCTATTGTTTGATCTTTTCTTTTCTTTTCTTTTCTTTTCTTTTCTTTCTTTCTTCCTTCTTTTTTCTCTTTTTTTATGAGCAGAATATATTAGGTGAAAGAAAGCTTTTGTCCCAGAGAGGCACAGGAGGTCCTCCACCAGTGGGTGGCTCCTGGGAAGCTGGCTCTTCCAGGGACTTTTACAGAGGAAAACCATGTGGCGAGGTGGGTCTAAGGTGGTGGAGAGCATGGGAACTCATTTAAGTGAGCATGAGGTGGGACAAAGCTGTGGCCAACCAATGAGATTACAAGCACCATTGCTCAGGTAAAATTGATTAAATCCACTACTAAATGAGGAAGCGAATGATGTAGCAAGCAGGCATGAATACAAGGACAAGGGCTCTTCCCATTGGAGGTTGGGTTAGTGACTCATTTGGGTACTTTCATGGTGATTGATACCTATTTAGAATACCAATCCCTGATGCTCATCTCTAGGGAAGTATGTGGTTCTGTTGGTTTCTTCTTTTGTTTTGAGGTCCGGTCCATAGGGAGTGTCTGTCTCCTCCAAGTTGCAAAGTCACTTTTTCTTCCATATTGTCTCCCTGAGGGCCTGGCCCTGTCTGACTGCCTGTGATATTTCTGTCTAATTTAGCTGCCTACATTTCCCTCTCTGAAGAAATAACCCGACCTGCCATGAGGAAACCATGGGCGATGACTGTTCTTGCTTCTTCAGGCCGAAAGGGATCATAGTTGTGAACTGGCAGTCAGAGATACTTGATGACAGCCATTCTTTTTGGGGTGAGATTGAATCTCAAAGTTGCTTTAATTTGCATCTCCTGAATGACCAGTGATGTTGAACATTTTTTCATGTATTTATTTGCCATTTCTATGTCTTCATCAGAGAAGTAACTATTCATTTTAGATGGCCATTTTTGGGCCATTTGGGTCTTTCTTTCTTTCTTTCTTTCTTTCTTTCTTTCTTTATTTATTTATTTATTTATTTTTTGTCTTTTTGAGACAGGGTCTCGCTATGCAGTTCAGGCTGGTCCTGAGCTCACTTTTGTAGCCCAGGCTGGTCTCGAACTCGCACCAATCCTCCTGCCTCAGCCTCCCGAGTGCTGGGATTACAGGCGTGAGCCACCACGCCTGGTGCATTTGGGTCTTTAAATTTGGGAAGTCTGTTTTTTTGTTTTGTATTCTGTTTTTGTACTTCTTTATATATTCTAAGCATCCTTGGCCTGAGGAAAAGTTGGAAAAAAATTTTTCCCACTGTGTGGGTTGTCTCTTCACTCTGTTGCTGCTGTTGTTTTTTGTTTTGTTTTGTTTTTTGCTGTGCAAAAGTTTTTTTAATGAGATTCCAGTTATTTATTCTTTGTGATACTTCCTGTGTGGTTGGGCTTTTGATGGTAAAGTTTTTGCCTACATCGATGTCTTCAAGAGTTCTTCCTATTCTATCTTCTAGCAGATTTAGTGTTGTACTTTTTAATAGTTAGACATTTGATCCATTTAAATTTTAGTTTAGTACATGGTGAGGATATATCTTAGTTTTAGGCATTGGCATGTGGGAAGTGGCTGTGTGTATGTGGAGTTGTTTATGCATCTTCTAATCTGTTTCATTGATCCTCAGGTCTATTATTATTATTACTATTATTATTACTATTATTATTATTATTATTATTATTTTGGCTTGTACTATGCTGTTTTTATCACCATTGTTTTTGGAAACATGGTCTCACTATGTAATTCAGGCTGACTTCAAACTCACTATGTAGTCCAGGCGAGGCTCAAACTCTTGGAAATCTTCTTCCCTCAGCCTCCTGAATACTGATACTATAATCATGTGCTACCACCCCTGGCTTCAAATCTTAAAGTTCAAATTGCAAGTAGACTCTGTCTTTAATAACCAGATACAAGACTTAACAGAAAAATTACATATTATAGGCCAGGTGTTGGGGCATACACCTATAGTCCAGCACTTGAAAGGCTGAGGCAGTAGGATTGCTGCAAGTTGGAGACCAGCCTGGGCTACAAAGTGAGCTCAAGGCCAGTTTGCACTGCAGAGGGAGACTATATATATATATATATATATATATATATATATACATATATATATATGCTATGTATATTATGTATATTATTTATATATGGCATAAATTTATATGTCCATCAAACAGTAAGTACCTCCTAGAAGGAATTCATAGTCTTGCAGAAAAGAGTAATAGTTAATGAAAGGTATGTGCAATGAGAGAGATTATGCATGAAGACTGAGAGATAAAATTAATCTACAGTAAAAACGAGTGAATAAATAGTCTCTTCTCTGACATGGTGACATTACGTGGGCTGAGTCTTGTGTTTTATCCATGGAGGTGTTGTAAGAAGTGAAGGCAGTTGTTTTGCTCACTGGGAGAACTACAGATCCATGAAGGAGCTTACATATTGGAGATTCCTTGACGTGAGAGTGGACAAATTAAAAAGCCGTGCTAATAGCCAATGTAAAGACCTCGCACCAAAGCACCTTAGTGTTCAACAGCCTTCATCCTTGCTGACGTTGCCTTTATCCATCATTTTCCATTGTCATGCCCTGGACCATGTTCTTCTTGCTATACTCAGCAAGTACTTGTTGGCACTCTTCTGACCCCCAGGAGACAGGGGCGAAAGGACGAGTAATGTTCCTGCTGTCATAATTTACATTCTACTCAGGGAAAGCCAACAACAACAACAACAACAACTAAAAAAAAACTTGAAGAAGTAGCACATATCCCTAGCCACCACTGCCATGGGCAAAATGAAGCAGGTGGCCACTGTAGAGGGAGTGGCTGCTGAAGGCCGCTGAGGAGCCTGGCATTTAAGCTAAGACCCAGATGTCAGGGAGGGTTTCACTGATGGTTAAAGTGAAGTTATTCCTGTACTACAATGACAGCCATGGTTGTAGAGGAGAAATGTGGGCCAGGAAGAAGGACGATGGGCTTAGGTGTGGGGGGTCACAAGGACAGGCTGCATCTGTGGCGTGATAAAGAATGAAAGGGTTCCGGGGACCAGAGGAAGCAGGGCATTGCTGACCAGCATGAGAAGTGCGCTCGTGGTGTAACTGTGCGTTATTTATTATAGTTTGTTATAAATCTATAAACACTAACTCAAAATGATAATTTTTGAGCTTTGGATAAAGACTGTTAGAAGTTATCTGGAAGAAGAAAATACTTGGAAAATGGCCAGTTTTGTTTCCATTATGGAGCAAATTTACTTCTATGACTAGATACAAAACATGAAAATATGGATAAAGAAAAAAAATTTTTAATTTTTGAGACAGGGTCTCTCTATGTAGTTCAGGATGGTCTTTTTTTTTTGAGGCAGGGTCTCTCTATGCAGTTGAGGCTGGCCTTGAGCTCATTTTTGTAGCCTAGGCTGGTCTCGAACTCGCACCGATCCTCCTGCCTCAGCCTCCCGAGTGCTGGGATTACAAGCGTGAGCCACCACGCCCGGCTAGGTTGGTCTTGAACTGGCTATATAACCCAACCTGGTCTGGAACTCACAGTGATCCTCTTGCTTCAGCTTCTTGAGTGCTGGAGTGACAGATGTGTGCCACCACACCTTGCTTGAAGAAAATATATTTTACTGTGTGTGTGTGTGTGTGTGTGTGTAACTGGCAAATAAACTCAGATCCTTGTATTTGCCAGCCAAGTGCTTACTCTGCTAAGATATTGCCCCAGCCCCAGAAAATACATCTTAGCTTCACTGTCAATAAATACAAGGAAGGGCTGGGTAATAGATCAGTGATCTAAGTGCCTGCCTAGCAAGTGCAAGGACCCGGATTCCATCCACATGCTGTGCCAGCCCCAGAACCCTGGTGTGTTGTGCTGGCTACCAAAACTGGCTGTACACCTGTAATTCCAGCACTGGGGAGACTGAAAAAACGAGAGGATCACTCACTATGACTCAAAGCTTCATAGTGAGACCCTGTAACAACCAAATACAAAAGCAAAAAAAAAGGTCTAAGAAAATAGTGCAGAACCAAAGGCCATGACCGCCCCTCCAGCCCAAGTGCAGGGAGAGCTTTCTGGGAGGTTCCCTCATCTACTTACATTTTAGACCAAGTCTGAGAAAAGGAATGTCGTTACCTTCAGTCCTCTCATTGAAATTTCCCAAACTCAGGAAGAGGAAAGTCAGAGTTCAGTGGAAATAAAACAGTACAAGCAGGGACCAGAGAGCTTTGTCCAGGACTACTGACCACCCCCCGGGCCCATTTGAAGCAAAACCAAAGAAGAAAGAGTCAAGCTTCCCACACGTTTTCCTCTCTGTAGCTGTGGTTCTTTGTCCTCATATAGATAAAAGCAGTAACTTTTGTCCCTATAGGTAAAAGTTTTATAACCTTTTGTTCCCATGACATCCTGCTATGCCCAAGCAGGGCCACCATGGCACAAAACTGTCACACCCCCTTAACTAACTGCCTTTGTTCTCCTTCTGTTTGCCCACATGTTCTGTGCCAAAGAACGCCTCCCTTGACCAAATGTGTAAGAGCTGAGGCATGTCCTCTGTTCATGGCTCAGGCATCTTGGACAGAGGTCCCACTGAGCCAGTTACACACCGAAAAAAATCTTCCTGCTTTCCCCCACTGGTCTCTCTGGTCTCTTGGCTTCTGCAACACATTCAGCCCCCTAAAACCATCTACTGTTCCTCTAAATTTCTCCCACCCCCCGGTTCCTTCTTGTCCTTTGGGAAGTAAGCATTTAAGCCTTAAGCACCTACCCTTCTTCAAGTTTCAAATTTGGTCTCCTGTGCACATTAATTTGTATATTTCTTTTCTGGTTAGTCTATCTGTTCCATTTGAGCAGACTGGGTGACTGACTCTTTGCAGGGGCCTTCCTACAGCACCTGTGTCACCAGAACATATGCTCTCACAAAATGAACTCCGAACCTCAGGTCTTGACAAAGTAGTCCTTCACTCTACTACACATTATAAAGTTCCTTCTATGTATTTATTTTAAATTTTTAAAAATCTTTATTTGGTATAAAGTCTCACTACCCAGCTTAGACTCGTAGCATTCCTCCTGGCTCAGTCTCCTCAGAGCTGGGATTACAGGTGTGTACCACCATACCCAGACTCTGTGGCCAGCTCAGCCTACCCTGGCGGCGGGGCTTGTATATGATGTGGTGCCAGGGATCGAAGCACAGTCCCTGCGCTTGCCTAAGTTTGTCTAAGCATGCCTAAGCAGGTCCTTCAGTCTGCTGAGCTATCTCATCAGCCCTAAACTTTTTAGTTTCAAAATGTTCAGCAGGCCAAAACACCTCACTGTATCTCAGAATATTTTTTTTCTTTCCTGCATGAGTTTTCCAACAATAAAATATGCTACCTGAGATGGTTCACCTAGCAAGAGCAAAGGTTTCTTTGGGTTCATGGCAGAGAGAGTCCATGCACAATGAGGCAGATGCCTTGCTTTTGGGTGTCTGGTGGCAGAAGCTAAAGAGGGCAGAGAGCAAACTGCTTTCTTCATGGCATTAAGGAGAAAAGATTAAAGAAAACGGGGAGCCAGGGTCCCACAGTCCCCAACACCTGAGTGGCCTCAGCAGACCCCTCCTGCGAATGGATCCCAGTGTCTGCCAGGCAACCCATCCTGTCACCCTTTTATTTTGGGGGGACACTCGGTGAGCACCAAGTGTGCAGCCTCATTTTCCACTCCGTGATTTTCAGTCTGTTTGTGTCTCATTAAGCTTTTTAAGTCTTTCTTTAATTTTGGTATCAGGAATTGAACTTATGACCTCACTCTTTCTAGGCAGGTGCTGTGCTACTGAGCTGTGTCTCCGGCCCTTTGATTTATTTTATTTTATTTTATTTTATATTCTGAGAGAATAAAAAATAGTAAAAAAAATAAAAATTAGAAACAATACAAAATTTCACTAAGAAAAATGACTAATTCAACAATGGTTGTTGTATTACATATTATTGTCTTCAAATTAGTTTTTCAGATTATATATCAGATATAAGCATGCAAAATTGGTCAAAACATTAGAAAAGATGGACCAGTGGGATGGCTCATCGGTCTAAAGTACCTGCTTAGGCTAGCTTAGGCAACCACAGGGACCGTAGTTCAATTCCCAGTACCACATAATGTGCCTGTCCCATCTCCAGGGCAGGCTGAGCCAGCCAAGGGGAAAAAAAAAAAAAAAAAATTAGAAAAGAGAGAAACATTTAAACAGTCTTTGCACTTGCTTAAGCTTACCTAAGCAGGTGCTTTACTCCATTGAGCTATCTTACTGCCCCTATGAAAGATTTTTAAGGGAGTCTCTCAAACAGAAATAAGAGATAACTATCACTCCTGACCTCATGTGAAAAAATGGATTTCATTGAAAGAATAAATAGATGAAAGAAAAAACAATCTTTCATAAGCCTTGCCTGGTGGTCAAGAATTTTCTCACTTCTTTTTTCTTTTTTTGCCTTTTTGAGACGAGGTCTACTACATAGCTCACAGCGGATTAAACTCCCAGCGGAGCTCTTGCCTCAGCCTCCCGGATGTTGGGACTGCATGTGGGAGGAATACCATGCCTGACGGAGTTCTTGTTTTAGAACTGCTTGTTTCTCCTTCACCTGTGAAGGATAGCTTCACTAAGTACAATACTAGTGAAGTATGAACTTGATCAGCTAGTTTTTTTTTTTTTTTTTTCCCCCTGAGGACATAGAATTCATCATTCCATTCCTTCTTGGTTTATAATATTTCTGCTCCAAAATCCACTCTTATCCCAAGGGTTGCCTTTAAGCATGACTTGGTGTTTCTGCAGAGCTTAAAATTGTTTGTCTCACACTTTTGACATTTGGGCTGTTAGAGGGGCTTGCCATGTCGATTTAGGGTTCTATAAGCCCTTTTAACATGAAGCCTAGGTATTTCCAAGGTTAAGGATGTTGCCTGTGATTTTATTAAATGTGTTTCCTATTCTTTTAACTTTCTTCTTACTGACCTTGGGGATTATAAAGATGTGCATATTGCTTCATTTAATGATGCTCCCATGGCTGAAAATGCTCTAACCCCACCCACTCCATCCTTCCCTCCCTCACCCTCTGTGGCTGGGATAATCTAAAAGCTCAGATAGTCTTTGTCTTGCTTGGTACAGTCTGTTGTTGAGCTTTTGGACTGTATTTCTTTTGCCTTTTTGCATTCAAAATTTCTGTTTGGATTTCTTTCAGAATCTCTGCTGAATTTCTCATTCATATTCTGTTATCTTGCTAATTTTTAAAAAATGTATTTAGTACAGGGTCTACAAGTCTCACTACACGGATGGGACCCATAGTGACTCTCCTGATTTCAGCCTCCCAAGCACTGGGATTACAGGCACGTGCCACTATGGCCGGTCTCAGTTGCCTCTGGGAGCGAGGCTGGCATAGCACACTGGGGAATCAAATCTCAGTCCCTGTATTTGCCTAAGGTGCTTTAATCTGCAGGGCTATCTGACTGGCCCTATCTTGCTAATTTAATTCACTTGTTTTTCTGATTTTTTTTTATAGTGCTGAGAATTTAATTCAGGGCTCTCTGTTACAGCAAACTAAATCCCTATCCATTTCTATTTCTTATTTTGAGACTGGGTTTTCTAAAACTTGAGATCCTTTTGCCTCAGCCTCACAGAGCACTGGGATTAGAGGTGTGCGCGCTGTGTTCAGCTCATTCATTTGAATACTTGCGCAGGTATTTCATTGGTTTTAATTTGTTTGGACTCCGTTACTAAAGGGTTGTGAGCTTTTGGAGCTATCATCCTACTTGGCTGTGTTGTATTTCTTGTGTTCCTCTGTGGAGATTTGCACAGCTAGTGGATGAGATGTCACTGTCATTTTATGGGGTGGCCTTAGGGCTTTCTCAAGATATATCGCAGGATAGCATTTTGATTCTATGGTGCAGCTCGCTTTCCAGCTGGGCACCGGAGTGTAAACTCCCTGTAACATCTTTGGCTGTGATTTGTGAGTTTTGGCATAGTCTGTGTGGCATCGAGGTGACAGAAACCAGAGGAAGCTCTGTGTCACATAAGAGTGGGGACCTGAGCCACTGAAGCAGGTGTGGTGTAGACAGAATAATGTGGCACTCACTCTGCAGCCGCTCCTGGCTGCACCAGGGCAGTGGCCTCCATGGGTTTGTGGGGGTCCCCTTAGTCACCACTGATGCCAGCTCAGCTGCTATGAAGGGCCTGTGACACTGGTGACTCCAGTCACAGTAATGAGCATGAAGCGGTTCCACTGGACAGTAGCCTGGATCCAGCTCCTCATGGCAGAAAGGCTTTAGCAGAAGTCATAACTCCTCTTGGTGACATCCATATCTGGCCTTACTAGCAGTGGGAGGTCAGCCTGGCAGTGGCCAGGGTGACAACCAAGCAGTCATGGTGGGGGCGGCAGAGACTCAGGTACTCCTACTGCCAGATCACCTGCCTGCTGCCCTTGGGATCCTGCTTGTGTTGCTGTGCTTCACTGTGGTCCTGGCCAGGAGAGGAATGGACATGACCAGAGCCAGAGGGGTTCCTGTGAGGGCCTCCTCTGGCCATGTGTGCAGGACGGGTGGCATAGGGAGCTCAGGCTCTGCATGAGGCCGCCTCACCTCACTCCCAGGGAAGCCATGGTGTTCTTTCCTCCTGGGCCATTGGCAGATTTCAGATAGCTCATCTAAGGGTGTATCTCAGTTATTCTTCTCTCATTGTCAGGAAAAATACCCGACACCCAAAATGAAGAAAGGAAAGGTTTATTTAAAGCTCACAGTTATTAGAGATTTCAGTCCATATTCGGCCGGCCCCAAGGCTGGGTGGAACAGGGCAGAGGGCACCCAGTACATGGCAGTAGGACAGCAACAACATGGTGACAGGCAACCAACCAACAGAGCAACAGAGAGCAACACAGAGTCAGTTTCTCTGTCCCATATTGCAATCAGGCTCTCTGCCTCAGGCCATACCCATAATCC
Source organism: Myocastor coypus (assembly GCA_004027025.1). Taxonomy (NCBI): domain Eukaryota; kingdom Metazoa; phylum Chordata; class Mammalia; order Rodentia; family Myocastoridae; genus Myocastor; species Myocastor coypus. The sequence goes on from PVJA010021983.1 coordinate 9,276, forward strand.
CAACAGTACTAGAAACATATTGTGAGTTCAGCTCAAACTCTAGAAATCCCCACCCCATGACTGCATGAGGGGACAACTAGACACAAACCATAACAGGGTGCTGCAAATTGCTGAGAATTTTGTGAGATTGTAGCAGCTGGGATTCCCAGCTGATGTCACACCAAGGATTTGCAGTGACTCTCTATTCCAGTACTGTTACAGCAGACAGCTGGAAACACTTTGTGGTCTTGCTGTGGAGCAAAGATGGCAGGCGTGGCTGTGTTTTCTCTCATCAGAGTGTCACCCCAGGAGGTGTGTAATGAGCAAGGCTGGGGGTTCTCTCCTGGTGGCCAGGGTCTTCCCACAGTCACCCGCTAGGGCAGTCCTGTACCTCTTCTTTAGAATGGTCTTTCTGTGGGACAAGGTAAAAAACTCAACATGTCTATGTAGCCATCTGGAAATTCTAAATAATCCTTTTCTTTTTCTTTTGTCTTTTTGAGACAGGGGGTTGCTATGCAGTTCAGCCTGGCCTCAAGCTCACTTTTGTAGCCCAGGCTGGTCTTGAACTCACATCAATCCTCCTGCTTCAGCCTCCCAAGTGCTGGGATTACAGGTGTGTCTTATCACTCCTGGCCTAAATAATCCTTCTAATTCAAAGGGCTTCTGTTGTTTTCCACTTTCTACTCCAGGGTTTTCAGTGGAGAATCTAGAAAGATTAGTGAAGCTCAGTGGAACTTTGCATATCGCTTGTGAAGTTACAGTGGCCCCTCACTTATCTCAGAGGTAATATTCCAGACACCCCACAATAAGTGAAAACCAGGAAAGCAAGCAATGATTATATATATGCCTTATAAACCCTTTCTACATCCTTGTCTTTCCCACATTTTTTTAAAATGTATCAGTCATTTAATTAGGTTCTTAGTAAGAAATTTAGAACACTAATTTATGAGGAGAAATTCCATTTGTCAGAGTAAAAGGGATCACAGGTAGCCTCAGAGCTGAGGAACAGCTGTGATTCTTGCTAAAATCTGTGAGGCCGCCGCTTTCTGATCCACCTTGTACTGCTCTGAAATCCTGTGTCTCTTTCTCAGTGTTGAGGATCTCACCCTCCTGGTGTCTGGCTTTCTGCAGCTTCTTCTTCTTGAAATAAACATCAGTGAGGTGCTTGGGGGCTTTCACTTTGCTAATAACAATTTTTGTGAAGGTGGCAATGATAAATTTCTGGTGTGCTCTTCATAGAAGAACACGATTAAGGCTAAGAGGCCCAGTCACAAGTAGCAAGCCACTGGCCAACTGCTTCAGGAAGGCCACTCTCTTGCCTCTGTGACACCCAGTGAGGGTGATCACTGGGCTGGAAGTGATGCTGGCTCGAAGTTTCCTCACATGCTGACTGGAGGGTTTCTTGCCATGGCTCAAGAGCTTGTGGGACACATCTTCAGTAGGGTAGTGTCTAGGCATTTTTCAAAACATAACTACCCATGTACCACCATTCTTGTCCTCACAGACTGGTTTTGTGATTGTCGCAAGAGCTTTCTCCTGTTTCTTCTCAACTTTTGATTTAGCAGCTGTGTACTTTCTCTTATACAACACCTTTCTGGAATCCATAGCAGATTGGGAGTATCTACCAATTCCTCTAACCAGGAACAGGATTTCAGCTGCAGTGGGACTGCCCCTTCTTGGATTTCTTGCCTCCACCTTACCCTTTTGAGTACCCTGGCAGCAGGCTTCTTGGCTTCAAGTTTCTTCTCTTTAGTGTTTGGCTTCTCTATTGTTTCACCTGCCATCTTACACTTGTAATGTTCCTAACCATTTTCTTTTTAAAGAATTTTTTATTTTTATTTATTATTTTTTTCTTGTTTCAGAACCTTTGTTTGTTTATTCACTCATTTTTATGGCCGGCTCAACCCACCCCGAGGGCAGGGCTGGCGCAGCATGTGGTGCCGGGGATCGAACCGCGGTCCATGAAGCCGCCCAAGCTTCCCCAAGCAGGCGCTTTAGACCACTGAGCCATCCCGCCGGGCCCCCATTTTCTAAACTCATAAACCTATGTCATTTCAACAACATACACTCCATGATAAATAATTTAGTTTAATATTTTTGAAAACCTGTGAAACAGTGAATCGACAATAGTTAAACCATGAAATAGGGAGGGACTACTGTACTGTTACTGTGCCTCTTTTATGCCCTAAGAAGTATCAGTGTGAGGCTCTGGAATTCAGGTGACAGATCTAGGAAAAGGGACCCAGGACACAGGGCCACTCTAGGCTGAAGTAGGCATTGAGAATGACAACTGTCTGCCCTTCTGTTTAAGTTCTCATGTGGTGATTTAGGTTTGTTTATTTGTCTTTGTAGACTTCTGTCAAGAAAGAATCCAAAGTCACAGATCATGAACTGGAAATGAAATTATTAAGTGAATCAGTCGCAGAAGGTATGCTACACTGTATTTTCAGAACTCAACTTTATTAGGGTTTTATTCACACAAAAGTAACACAAGGTCATTATGACAATAAAACTGCAGGCATTGCAGAAATTTAAAGAGAAAATTCTTCATAGTCTCTCTACTGAGAAAAACAGTTTGAGTAGATTTATTTGCCTTTTCTACTTCTTTGCCTTAAAAATTAATTTTACTGGTACATTTTAGATGTACACTGATAAGACTCATCAGAGAGAATTTGTACCTGTACAAGGTATATCTGAATTCTTTTTGACCATCTTCCTCACCTCACACCCCTCTTTTCCTCCTTATTTAAAAAGCTTCACTAGGGGCAGTCAGTTAGCTCAGTGGATTAAAGTGACTGCAAGCAGGCATAGGGGCCGGGGGTTTGATCCCTGGTTCTGTTGTGCCAGCCCTGCCCCTGGGGTGCGCTGAGATAGCAATTTAGACTGGGCGTGGTAGTGCGACCCTGTAATCCCAGCTCTTGGGAGGCTATAAACAGGCAGATCACTACAAGTCCGATCTAGTAGTGAGACCCTGAGCACCCTGTAGACACTTCCCTAAAATTAAAAAAAAATTAAAAATAAAGGTTTGCTTTGCTTTTTCCTTCTATTCTCTTTTTTCTTCTTTTCCTTCCTTCCTTTCCCCAGGCCCCCATCCCTTGACCCTCTTCCATTGGAACACTTTCTTCCTATTTCACAATATTTATTGTATACTTTGGTCCTTCTTTACACTTTGAGTTTCTAACACCAGAGAAACTGTAATGCTTAAATGTGGATTTCCAATGTACTTCACTGAAGAGTATGATCTCACAGTGCATCCGTTTAGCTAGAAAAGACTCAAGTTTATCTTTTTCATGCTAAGAGATTTGTCTAAACAACCACATCATCTTTATCCATTTATTGGTCGATGGGCATGTGGACTATTTCCAGATCTAGCTATTATAAACTCTGCTGCTACAAACATAGGCCTGTATGTCTCACTGTGGTGTGCTGCTTTCAATTCTTTCAGGAAGATACCAAAGAAGGAGAGTAGCTGGGTCTCCAGTCCTAGTTCTTGGAGGAATCTCCACTCTGATTTCCACAGTGGTAGTGCCAGTCTACACTCCCACCACCAGTGGAGGATATTATGGCTGGCTCAGCCTGCCCTGGGGGTGGGGTGGGGCTGGCACAGCATGTGGTGCCAGGGATCGAACCACAGTCCCTGTGGTTGCCTAAGCTTGCCTAAGCAGGCGCTTTAGACCACTGAGCCATCTCATCGGCCCTGAGGATTTCTTTTTCTCCACATCCCTATCAGTACTTGGTTGGATTGATTTCTTGGTGATAGCTCTTCTTTCTGGACTGAGAAAGAATCTTGGCATTGTTTCAGTTTGAATCTCTCCAATGACTGGTGATGTTGAGCATTTTTTCATATATTCATTCATCATTTCTACTTATTCGTTAAATGTCTGTTCATTTCAGATGGTCATTTTGGAATGGGTCTTTACATTTGGGGAATCTGGTATTTCTGAGTTCTTTATGTATTCTACATCTTAATCCTAAAACAGTTGGCCATGATTTTCTCCACTGGGTGGGTTATCTCTTCTCTCTGTTGCTGGTTTCTTTTGCCATGTAAAAACTTTTAGTGAGGTCACAGTTGTTGATTCCTTGTGAAAAATCCCTATATGATCCTGTTTTTAATTCATAAAGTCTTCACGTACACTAAATGTCTTCAAGGGTTCTACCTAATGTATCCTTCAACAGGTTATTTGTGTTTTTTAATATTTTGATCTTTGAGCCTTTTCTATTTTAGTTTAGGACATGATGGGAGATACAGGTTCAGTTTTAGTCTTCAGTATGTGCAAAGCCAGTTTGTCCAGCACCATTTATTAAAGAAGATATCTTTCTTCCAGTGAAGGTATCAGCCCCTTTGTCCAAGGGTAAGGTGACTAAGAGTGTTTGGACTTGTGTCTACATCTTCTACTCTGTCCCATTAATCCTTGAGTCTGTTCTCTTTTATTTTGTCAGTATCATGCTGTTTTGATCACTGCAGCTTTGTAATATAATTTCAAGTCAGAGATTGTGATACCACCTGCCTCACTCTTGTGCCCAGAACTGCCATTGATATTCTAGGCTTCTTGTGGTTCCAAATATATTTTAGGACTGTTTTATTTAATTTTTTGAGGTATGCTTTTGGCATTTTGATCAGGACTACATTAAATCTGTATCCTAAGTTTGGGAATATGGCCATTTTGTCTGTGTTGGTTCTTCCATCCCAAGAACGAGGGATATCTTTCCATTTTCTGATATCTTCTTTGATCTCCATTTTCAGACTACTGTGGTTTTCAATGTAAAGGTCTTGTACTTCCTTTATTGGATTGATTCCTGAGCATTTTATTTTTTGCATGCTATTGTGAAAGGTGTGGCTTCTCTAATTTCTCTCAGTCAATTATTTGTGTATAGTTATGCTATTTTTTTTTTTTTTGAACTGGAGATTGAATTCAGGCCCTTCCACTTGCCAGGCAAGCACTTATTCTATTATCTCCCCGGTCTCCTGCTATTGATTTTTGAGTATTGATTTCATATCGAGTTATATTACTGAATTTGACTATTAAATCCAGAAGCCTTTTAGGGTCTTCTAAATAGAGGGTAATGTCATCTACAAATGATGAGAATTTACCTTCTTCCTTTCCTAATTTTAGGAGGGTTAAACAAATCCTGGAAACAGCCTACATGCCCATCAATCAATGAATAATTCTGAGTTAAACACTTTTTGAAAAGATTGAGGAGTTCCTTAAAACTTCCTTTACCAGTATTAGGCTATTTCCTTTCCTATTTATTTAGAAACGTCATTAATTTGATTCACTTTAGCACAGTTGGACCTGATAAAGAATGCTCATGAAAAGCCAGACGTCTCTGAGTACAAAGAGGTGGACTTGTGCCAGTTCATGATTCTGGGTGGTGTGTATCACTTGGATATTTTGGAGCTTCCCCCACAGTGTAAACCAGTAAAAGGCTGGATGATGGTGGAGGTATGTAAGTCCTTTACTACAAACCTAGAAGCAAAATAGCTTCCGTATGTTTTTTACCCCATTGCAAATAATGTCAATGTCAAATGAGCTTTGAAGATATTTTAAGCAAGACAAGGCAGGTGGGAAATGCAGTTTTGAGCTGTCTTGAATTGGTATTAATCTGAATCAAAATATTTTACTTCCTGCATTCCTTAGCATTTCATTTTGGGATGCTATCATGAAAGGTATGGTTCTCTAATTTCCTCAGTGAGTTTGTTATTTGTGTACAGAAATGCTAGCAATGTAATAGCTCAATGGCCTAAAGGGCCTGCTTAGGCAGAGCACAGTGGCTGGGGTTTGAGCCCCTGTGTGCTGTGTCAGCCCTATCCCCAGGGCACACTGAGACAGCATTTGAGACTGTGTGTGGTGGTGCACACCTGTAATCCTAGGGTTGGGGGGCTGAAAACAGAAGGATCACTAAAAATCCAATCTACATAGTGAGACCCTGTAGACCCTGTCCTAAAGACATTATATCTAGATCTATCTATTTATCTATCATGAATTTTAAGACTACGGGAACTGTAAACCTACAGTGTTAATATTTGGAAGTGCTGATTTGGTCTTTATAATCTAGATCACAGGTGTACAAGCTTTCTCAATAAAAGGCTGGGAGGTGCATGCATATTTTCCATCTTCTGGGCCAATAAGCTCTGATGAAACCACTCTGCTCTGGGAGCTACAGTTGCCGCATGGAAACACATGAGCAAGTGTGGGCTCTCGGGTTCAACTTCATGTACAAACAGAGGTGGCAGGAGGCCTTTCCAAGAGACAGCAGTCTGTGGACTGTTTAGATCTGTGGCTGTCACCATGAGGTCCCTGGGCAACCTCTCCCGTCACCTGGGAATTTGCTAGAAATGCAACTTCACAAGCCCCGCATCAAACTGAGTCCAACACTCCATGGGAGAGGCTCAGCCATGGGTGGTTTAGCATCAAACACTTTGACACCTCGTTCTGATCTGAATCCTCGAGGCACAAAGCGTGGTCCTTGAATCCACAGGGCTGAACCCGCAACCTGAGCATCACCTTGCAGTGTGGAAGAAATGCACGCTCGCTGGGTGGCCTCAGGCCTACTGGGTCTGTCCTTGAACAGATCCTCAAGTAATTCATGTGTGTGCTAAGAGCCAGAGCAGTGGTGATCCTGCCAGTGTGCAGGCAGCACTGCGAGGCAGAGCTGCTGCTAAGGACAGCACTGCATGGATCAGCTGTCAAGGAGTTCACGTGCCTGTTCCAGGAGTAGAACCCTGAGGCAGCGTTGACTTGGTTTTATAAATCTTTTTTTCTTTCCTTTTTTTTTTTTTTTAAATTATGGCCAGCTCAGCCTGCCCTGGGGTTGGGGCTGGCACAGCATGTGGTGCCAGGCATCGAACCATGGTCCCTGCCGTTGCCTAAGCTTGCCTAACCAGGTGCTTTAGACCACTGAGCCATCTCGCCAGCTCCTGACTTGGTTTTCATGTCAGTGTGGCTTCACTCTCCTCCCCCTCCCTTGTCACTCAACATGTGGGCCGCTTACCAGTTTATTCTCAGTCCCACAATCCCATCCCATAAGGACCTAGTTGCATCCCTATTGAGAATACATTACAGCTATATTCTCAACTCTCTGGCCCAGAATCTTTGTGGACCTTTCACCCCCCCAGTTGCCCTCCCCAATAAAAATTTTAATACATAGATAATACCATGATATATCTATTTATGGCTTTCCATGTATGAGTAGTGTTTTCTTTTTCCCCACCCCAGCCAACTAATTTGACACTGTTATTTTTCCCTTTTTCTCCCCACAAATGAGAATCAATTTCTTACAGAAAGCCTAAGGGAAACATTTTTGGCTAGAGTCACTTCAAAGAATCCTTTTGAATCTGGCTTCAGTACTTGAGGGACACCCATAGAACCAGGGCCAGACTAAGGAAGACCTCCTTCTCGTGAAAACAGGCCTTCAAGACTGTCCATACCTGAGTCAGGGTTTTCAGAAATCTGTTCCTATGCTTAAATTTTGTTCTAACACCACTACCCTGTGTTCTACATCTGCACCCAATGAATTCCAACCTGGGTTTTTCTCCTGCTACAAAGAGCCCTCTTCTTCTCTCCTCAAGGTTATTTTTAGGCAGATGCACACAGGGTAGTCCAGGCTGCCCTTGAACTCACAGTGATCCTCCCCCCTCAGCCTCCCAAGTGCTAAAGTTACAGGATGCACCACCACATCCAGTTCCAAAGCTTTAAAAAAAAATCTACCTTTTCTATAATTTTTTTCTCTATTTCTTTTTTTAAATTTTTAATTTTATTTATTTATTTATTGTTTCAGAACCTTTGTTTGTTTATTCACTCATTTTTATGGCCGGCTCAGCCCACCCCGAGGGCAGGGCTGGCGCAGCATGTGGTGCCGGGGATTGAACCGCGGTCCCTGAGGCCGCCCAAGCTTTCCCAAACAGGCGCTCTAGGCCACTGAGCCATCCCACCAGGCCCCTCTATTTCTGATATATATATATATATATATATATATATATATATATTTTTTTTTTACCTTTTTCTTTCACTAGATCCTTTTTTGCTGCTTTCAGGTAATGTGCAAATCTCCCTTATTCTGGGAATTTGGAAACCATGCTGTTTGTTTACTTTATTTTTACCCATTCATTACCCCCACTTAACGAAAGGTTGTCTACACTTTCCTGAACAACGACGTGTCCTTACTGAGAACATAGGACTCAGCAGTCCATACATCTGCGCGAGCCGTCTCAAAATCATCTCGCAACCTTTGGCAAATTACTTGATTCCTCCAAGTCTTAGTCATCTTCTCTGGTGAGCCCGAGTCTAGGCTTTGTGGGATTTCTCAGAAGGCTAAATTGATGTCCTCTATCAGATAAATTGCCCTACAGGAAGCTCTATGGTTACCTTCGAATTCGGCAAGTTTCCCCCTCAATTATCTTTGTTTGGTTGTGCAATATGGTTAGTCTATCTATCGAGCCATGGGACCCAACTGCAGTGCTTGTGAAAAACTCTATGGTTCATTTAGTCAAATGGCACACCTTCCCCTGTTGGCTGTCATCTTCTGACTTGGTGGTGTTGTGGTCATTTTTAAAAGATACTCAAGGAAGGATTACAGAAATTTACATATCCTCGGGAAGCCACAGATGACTTAGATGCAGAAAATGCTTTTCCACGTGTAGAAGTCACGCTGCAGGTGCAGGGGAAGGTGATCTTTTTTGAGGAACCCATGGTCGCAAGGTGGGATGCTGAAGGTACAGCCAATACATTAGCCATCTTTTATAACTATGGTAATACCAGTCGTGCAAACTTTTATAGTGCAGTAATACCAATCCTTAAACGGAGCATAAAATGTAATGTGTAAACTTGAGTTCTTTATCTTACATATTTCTAGGCCAGATCTAGGATATTTGTTTTATTTGCTCTTTTTTGTTGTTGTTGTTGTTTTTTGTTTTTTGTTTTATTTGCTCTTGATAGAAATGTGCAGGAACTGCAATTTTAATTTTGCTGCATGTGTGTCACTATTACGTCATAAGATTCCAACATGTGCCAACCCAGGAATAGTAGTCTTATGGCGATATGATTATTTAAAAATGAATTAAAATATCAAAATAATTTAGCAAGTGAAAAGCCTAACCTCTTTTCTCACAAAACGAGCAAATTATTCAGATTGGGGTGATTGAGATTTTAACATTAACCGCATATAAAATGCATGCAAGCATCAGAGATGGGAAACCAGAGAGAGACGAAAGCTGGCCAATGGGGGCCAGTGAGATGGTTCAGTGGTCTAAAGCACCTGCTTAGGCAAGCTTAGGCAACCGCATGGACCACGGTTCAATCCCCGGCACCACATGCTTCACTAGCCCCATCCCATGGCAGGCTGAGCTAGCCATAATAAAAGAAAGAAAAGAAAAAGCTAGCCATGGATTATCACTTTATAACTTGATTCTTGAGCTTTTTATGAACTATTCAATGCACAGAAATAAAATCAGATGTGTAAGCTAATGATATGGCCATCATTACCAAAATGCCTTTTTTGCAGTAGCATAGCTGAATTTTGAAAGTATTGTGTCTTGTGTGCTAAGTTGTGCAGTTTTAAGGAACCTAGATAAAAGTTAAAGCACTTTATTTTCAGAGTTGCTGTATACCCATTTATTTTTGAGGGATTTACACGCATACACAGCGGGGCTGTCTTTCCTTTGTCCTGGTTTCGCATGTCTGGTACTTATGACAGGCTGGGAACAATGCTGTAAAACACACATCTCTTACTCCCCACATTGAAATTAGGTTTTTGAGTTATAAGAGGCGCATAAGAACAGCTATGTGAAGAAAAAAGAAAAAAAAAAAAAAAAAAAAAAGAACAGCTATGTGTGGCTGCATTTATAGGCAGTCTGCATTTATAGGCAAAGTTCAAGAGGGCAATTTTTTTTTTTTTTTTTTGTAGGACCAGGGTTCGAACTCACAACCTTGTACTTGCCAGGCAGGCACTTGTGCCACAGAGCTATCTCCCCGGCCCCGAAGAGGGCAATCTTGAGAGGCAGCAAGTATATATATATTAATGGATGATTCTCTGAGCTGGTGATGGGAATCGAGGGTCAACTATAAACAGAGATATCTTACTTGGAATCAAAATGTCCTACAGTCTGGTGGTGGGGGAAGTCTGTAAACATACTTATGTAGATTCACTAAAAATAATTGGAATTGTATACTTCAAACAGATGGAAAGTTGTTTTAAAAGAGGAAGAACATTTCTCTAAAATGTTAGGGAGAGTATTTTATGGAAAAAAAAAAAAAAAAAAGAACTGCACGTGTGAAGGCCCCGAGGAAAGTGTTACTGGGGAAGGGGGGTGCCAGTGGGGCTGCAGACAGGGCAGTGGCAAGACGTGACCTGAAAAAAGTGAGTCACAGATCTGCTCTGAGGTTCTTGGTGTCCACACGGTGGAGCTTGGGGACAGAGAAACCCGAAGGGAAGGTAGGTTTGTACAATTACCACTTTTGTGTGTGTGTGTATGTGGGAATGGGGTTTGAACTCTCAACCTTGCTCTTGCCTGGCAGGCACTTGTGCCATGGAGCTAACTCACTGGCCCCAGGAAGGTGGGTTTGTAATGGAGCTTTTATTGTTATTTTACCTATGTGTTTTGAGGCAGGGTCTCCCTATGTAGCCCAAGGGACCTGTAACTCACAGCCACCCTCATATTTTGGTCATTCCAGACATGTGCCACCCTATCTGCCAGATTTTATTCTTAAGGCAAAAACATTAGTGATGTACCTAGCTGCATTGATCTTAATTCTTTTGTAGGACAAAAATGAAACTAATGTCACTCTTCATTTCCTATAAAGGTAAATACTGGCGAACAGATGGCATCAGAGATGTTTATTACACCCCAGAAGAAAGGCTTATCTCATTCTGCCTGGAAACCTTTGGCCCCATTTCCTTGATGCAAGAGACCCATATTAACATGCCGTACCAGTCATGGGAACTTAAACCACTGGATGTGAATAAAGCCCTTCTGACCGTGACAACAGTATTCACCGAGATTCAAATACAGATTCAGGTACATTCCCGCCGAGCAAGTCCCAGAAGGCTATAGTGGGCTGAAATAGCCACCGATGTATACGTTCAAATATACATGCTTTAAATTCCATATAACATATACCTTGAGCTATTTCTAATTAAGATATTTAGTGAATAAATAGACAATGACGAGTATGAGTGGCCACAGATAGATCCAGAAAGGAGCAGCAAGCAGTCTCTGCTCTGGTTGCCATATGCATTTGTTTTGGAGCCACCCTGCAAAGGCACCCTGGTCATCATTCAAACATTGAAATTCCCTGTGAATGAGATGCTATTGGTCATCATACAGAAAATATTAGAGAGACAAAGCTAAGTGATTTCCTGGGGTGGTGTAAATGGACATAAGGGATTTTACTGGGTGGGATGAAAATGTCCTTGAAATGATTCATGGTGACAGTTGAGAAAGTGTCTCAAAATGATTGCACTGAGGCAGGAGGATGCCTGCACGTGTGAGGCCAGCCTGACGTGTCCAGTGACCTCTCCATTGTGTGAGAGGGGCAAATTTTGTGCTACGCAAAGTACATCTCAATGGTGTCATTGAGAGAGAGTGCACATGCGTGTGAGGTTGGAAGTCTTGATGTTCATTATTAAACTCTTCTTTTAAAATGAGACAGGACATTAAGAGCCCAGGATTGTCAATGTTACAAAGGACCTTAAAACATTTCCCATCCACCCTCACATTTTATAGAGAGAAACTGAAGTCCAAAGTGGCGGTCAGGAGTTAAGTGACTGTCACACACTGTCTAAGGAGCTTGTAATATCGAGAGCATGATCTTTCCAGTCCAATGGTGGTGATTTCACACACCAGATGCCCCCCCCATCCCCCAGGACAAAGACTCTTTCTCTAGGTTAATGAAAAGATGCACAGTATTCACTTGCTAACATGGTTACAAGAGGGGGTGGATTGTGTGTTTTCAGGTACGATTATAAAGATACATCTGTGCTATCTAATACAGTAGCTACCAGCCAGTGCTTTTGGAGCTCCTAAAATGTGACTAATCCAAATTGGTATGTGAAGGGGTTGGGGAGAGAGCTCTGTGGTACAAGTGCTAGGCCATGAATTCAAACCTTGGTCTTAAAAAAAAAAAGAAACCTTAGTTTTCCAAATTGATATGTATTATAGAGTGCATGTTGGATTCTGAATACTTGGTATAAAAAGCAATTTTTTCATTAAGAATTTATACTGATTACACATTGAGATATTTTAGATATGTTAGTTTAAAATAGATGAGAGATGTGAGCTCTGTATAGTGCTATAGGGTATAGCAGTCTGGGCTGGAATTTGTTTTCATGGAAGACTTAAAGCACCTACTCCATGCTCTTTTTGACTTCATGGTTTGTGAAGAGAAATCTGCTGTTATTCTGATGGGTTTTCCTTTAAATGTGATCTGTTTCTTTTCTCTTCTCTGGCAGCTATTAATATATTGTTCTTCTGCTGGATTTCTGGGATCTTGACTATTATATGTCTGGGTGTGTTTTTAGTTGGGCTGGTGTTATTTGACTTCTTTTTTTTTTTGTCTTTTTGAGACAGGGTCTCGCTATGCAGTTGAGGCTGGCCTTGAGCTCACTTTTGTAGCCCAGCGCTCGAACTTGCACCAATCCTCCTGTCTCAGCCTCCCGAGTGCTGGGATTACAGGTGTGAGCTACCACGCCCGGCTATTTGACTTCTTTAGTTACCTGAATGCCAGACTCTTTTCTCATTTTTGGGAAGTTTTCTGCTATTACTTCTGCCTATATTTTTTAATATCATTTATATTGACTCCTTTCTCATTGATGCCTACTAGTCTCACGTTGTTCATCTTTGCATTGTCTTGCTGATGTTGCATTATTTTTTCCTGCATCGTTTTTATGAGATCCTTTCTTACCTTTTCACTAGCTGTGACTGTATCTTCAGGATCTGAAGCTTTGTCTTCACTTTCGTTCATATAGTGTTGCCAGCTTGTGGTTGAGATTTTATTTTCCTGTAAATCTCTTTGAAACTGCTTCATGCGATCTAATTCTTTCCTATATTGCTCATTGAAAGATTTTTTCTGTTCTACTTATTTTTTGTCAATGTCTTCCTTAGAAGCACTTATTCTTTCATTATAGTTACCTTTCCTTTTCTACTTCAGAGATTATTTCTGATCTGATTTCCTCTCCACCTTTCTGCAGTTGTTGCTTGACTGCAGACACTATTAATTCAGAGATTTCTTTTTTTTTTTTTACTTCAAAGGTTATTTCTGATCTGATTTCCTCTACACCTTTCTGCATTTTGTTTCTTTACTTCAGACATTATTCAGAGATTTCAGCTGTATGATTCCCATTTTCTTCTATGCTAGTGTGTCCTGAGTTTGCATCGTGCTCCTTCTCTTTGTCATTTTGTATAGCACTGTCCTGTCACCTGTGGTGTAGAGCTTTGGTGCAGTTATGCCGTTAGTGCCTACTGAAATTTGCATCCGGATCTACCAGGTTTGATCTTGCCCAGTTGTGCCTGGCTGGGGCAGGCTGCTGTGCTCAGCTTTTTTCCTGCTGCATCCCACGCAAGTGAACCCACCGTGCTCCTCTGGCAAGATGTTCAGCTCCTGTATTAGCTGGGAGGGTCTCACCCCTAGCCTCTCTACAGGGAATTTTGCTGCTGGGTTCCACAGGTGATGCTGGGTATGGAGTCTAGGTGGAGACATTCTGGTCACCACACACAGGCAAAGGTTCCCACTCAGACATTGGTCCTGGGTTCTGGGTGGTGAAGACACTCTGGGCATGGCACATAGGGCAGAAGTTCCTACCTACACACACACTAGTCTGGAAGAAGTTTCGATGTGAACTCTGTATACTTTTGAATTGCCACTTTGCTAGACCTTAAAAATGGATCTTAAATTTTACATTTTTAAAATGCTCCTAAAAACATAAGCATGACAGGGCCTGGCAGGATGGCTCAGTGGTCTAAAGCTCCTGCTTAGGAAAGCTTGGGCAGCTTCAGGGACCATGGTTTGATCCCTGGCACCACATGCTGCGCCAGGCCTGCCCTCAGGGCAGGCTGAGCCAGCCATAAAAATAAACAAACAAAAAAGAAAAACATAAGCATGACTATTTTTACAGTTAATTTGAGTGATAACTATATAAGAATTAATTTTATAGTTAATTTGTGAATGTATACAGTATTTAGGGGTCATAACTTTAAAAGAAGAGATCTAAGAAATAGAATTAATTTCTTGACTATTCAGATAAAGCCTAAAAAATGTTAGTAAGCTGTTTATATCTTAATGGAGACTTGGGGTAGGTACTTCTGCATCAGACCTAACACATACTTGCCCTGCATTCTTTGAGGCTGGTGTTCTGTGGTGTGAGACAGGGTCTCACTATGTAGAGATGGTGGACCTTTAACTTGCTCATGTAGTCCTCAGATTCACTAAGGATGATCCTCCGGCCTCAGCCTCCCATGTTCTGGGGATTACAGGTGTGCACCGCCACACCTAGATGCATTCTTTTTAGCAAGTGACACATGCTTTCAAAAACAAGACAAAGAAGGGAAAAAGGGTCCATGTATATGTATATATACAAGATAGCTTGGATAATAGTACAGCTAATATCTGCTGGTCTATTGAAAGGAGCAAGTAATGTTTAAATTTTTTCCTTTTTTAAATTTCTTATGACTTTTTTTTAGTAATGTTTTACATTTATATCTGTTAACTGATTTGAGGTTAACATTATGTAATACAACAAGCATTGCCAAATTCCTATTTTGTTGAGTGAAATTCTGTATTTTTAATGTTTTTTTTTCTTTTTCTTTTTTTACCATTTTGTGTTCTTTTTTAAATAGAAAAAAAATAGAGGAGAGATTTGCAGGCTCTTTTTCATTTGCTTGATATAATATAAACAAATATTTGGGCTTTAGGCAGAATGAGCTTCTAAGGAGCTGTTCTGTGTATTCTGATGCATCAGACATAGTCTTGGGAGGTACAAAAGTTCCATGTTTTGCTATACAGGTCTTACTTTAACTTGCCTTTAACCACCCAGCAGAAAAGTTTAACCATGAGGCATGAAACATAAAGCTAGATTAGAATGCTGAGCTGTAAAAGGCTTCCGTCATTGACAGTTTTGCCAATAGCCCACTGCGATTATGGACTACTGGACTATGTATACAACTACTATCTCTTAGTTCAATGAGAAGAAATTTTTGTACCAATGATTAAAAAAATTATCATGTCGGGGCTGGGCAGATAGCTCGGAGGCACAAATGCCTGCTGGGCAAGTGCAAGGTCGTGAGTTCGAACCCTGGTCCCACAAAAAAAAATTATCATATCTACACCTTGTGCTCTGTGTAACTACTAGGAGGACAACAAGGTGCATTGTATCAAATACTGGAAATGTACTAACATGTTTTGAAACTGAAAAATAAAAATTTTTTAATAGTTAATATATTGCATAATGTTGTCATCATAGTATTCAGAATGAAGGTAGAGACATAATTTGTTGTCCAAACACTGTTGGCGCAGATCTTTTTTTTCATTGCACAAAGAGAAAGCCGGTGTATATATAGTCCAAAATAGAATTTTGATCTTGATTCAATTTGTGTGTTTATATCTACAATCTAAGCAAATACATTGAGGATATCAATATGGACTACAAAACCATGTTTGAATACCTGTCATCTTGGTCTTCTAAATGTCGACCATTTCTAATGTCATATCAACCATTGCTATACTCTCCTTAAAGTAATTTTTTTTTAAAAAAAGAACAAAAATTTAAGGTTTCCTGAAAGCAAGCGACAATTTGCAAATATATATCCAAACTTACATGACTATATCTGTACTCTGAGCACCAGATTTGGTGATGAACATAGATAATATATTAACCATTATTAATCAGCTATTATCAGTTGGAAATCTGTAACGTGTATTGTTGTACACTGCCCTGTTTCTTTTTTCTTTTCTTTTTTAGAATTTATTTTATTTTTTTCTTGTTTCAGAACTTTTGTTTATTTATTTTTATGGCTGGCTCAGCATGTGGTGCTGGGGATCGAACAGCGGTCCCTGCAGCCGCCCAAGCTTTCCTAAGCAGGTGCTTTAGACCACTGAGCCATCCTGCTAGGCCCCTGCCCTGTTTCTTTGCTTGTGATTTTTGTTGTTGCTTTTGCTTTTGCATTTCAAAACAAAATAAATTGTTGAAAAAAAAATACTTTTTTCTCATTTAAACTTAGGAAAATCTCTGCATGTTGGCTTCAGTCAAAGTCAAGGACAAAGAGCACTCGTCGGAGCTGGAAGGGAAGTGGATGGCCCCCATCCCCTTCATTAGTGCTTTGAAGGAGACTGGACTGAATATCTTCCCGACTGAATATTCCCATTTTTATGTTGTCACAAACAATAAGGTAAGCGCTAATCTCTCCATATTTACTGCGGTGGATGCTTAGGATGTTGTCAAGAATTTTGATACATGATTATCACGTGTCACTAACATGAGTATTGTTAGCATCATATGGAGACCCCAGGTTCTCTCAAGTTTAGTCATCTTGCCAAAGACTCCTGGAGTATGAGCTGACAAATGCAACCTATCGAGAGCTGGCCAATCGGTGCAGAGAGACCTGAGTGACTTCTCATTGTGCACAACTTGTGTTCATGTTTGTCATCTTTTTGAGACAGGGCTTCACTATGCAGTTCAGGCTGGCCTGGAACCCACTGTGTAGCCTAGGCTAGCCTTGAACTTACAGGAATCCTTCTGCCTCAGCCTCCCAAGTGCTGAGATTACAGGTGTGCACCACCATGCCCAGGAATTTTCTTAACACAGAAAATAACCCTGCAGTTTTTCAAACAGGTTAAGTCAGGTAAAGTTAAACCACCAGTTTCCAAAC
This sequence comes from Myocastor coypus, assembly GCA_004027025.1. Classification (NCBI taxonomy): domain Eukaryota; kingdom Metazoa; phylum Chordata; class Mammalia; order Rodentia; family Myocastoridae; genus Myocastor; species Myocastor coypus. The sequence continues at coordinate 26,113 of PVJA010021983.1, forward strand.
TCCTCTCTACAGGTTTCTTGCAAAGTGACCATGGCTGTGGGCTGCTTTATGTTACAAAGTTTAGGGAAATGTAATCCTTCCTTGTTAGCCTAGGGTTCTCTGAACTATTTTTAAATCACCTTTCTGTTAGGCCCTAGCAGATTCCTAGAATAGAAATGCTTAGTGAGTCTCTGTGATACACGAAGGAAGACAAGGTGCTGCTAATCATAGAAGACACATCTGTAGGCAGCAGAATCCTATACTCGGCACAGTTATGAACACGTCAGAAATCAGCTAGTGGTATGGGGGACATTCACATAACATTTGGCAATAATCGTAGAGCTAAGTACCGTATACATACATACATGGAAGGAAATCCTCGTTGGTTTCAATAACTCACATTGCAGTGACTACAGTGCAAATGCAGTGTTCTGTTCATGCTTTCAAGATAATGTTCTTCTTGACTAACTCTAAGCTGTGTGTTGTCTAAAATGGTTAGGATACAGTAGTTAGGATAAAACACAGGTCCCTGCCCTTGTAGAGCTTATGTCCTAGTCAGAGGAGACAAAGGTCAAAGTGCTAAGGCAAGAGAAACAGATAAGAATGAGTGGATTGGGGCTGGGGAGATAGCTCAGCGGTCTAAGTGCGCCTGTCTAGCAAACATAAGGACCTGATACCATGCCAGCCACTGAAAATAGGAGTGATGGCACATGCCTGTAGCCCCAACACAAGGGAGACTAAGACAGGAGGATTACTATGCATCCAAGCCGCGTACTGAGACCCTGTACCAAACAAACAAAACATTAAAGAAAATGAGTGGGTCGAACAGTGTCCAGTGTTAACTAGTAGGAGATTCAGTGAGCAGGTAAGGGGGAGTAAGATCTGTGCAGAGAGCCTGGAGGTACACACCTCAGCCATGTGTGTCCAGATGCAGAGAACAGCTGGAGCTAGAGCCTGAGGGAGTGGAAGAGAAGGAGAAGAGGCCATGGGTGTACTGGGAGAGGCCAGTCCCAGAGGGCTTTTTGTAGACATTGCCTTTGGATTCTGCACAGAGGAAGGCAAAGCCCTTGCCCGGTTCTGAGAGAGGCCTCACTGGTCTGACTTAAACTTCTGAATGGAGCCCGTGGATGGAAGAGAGACTTGCTAGGAACCCACAAGATAAGCCCTGCTTGTTTTCTGCATTTTGTGCTGACAGATTCCATTGGTGGAAATGAAAGCCTATCGGCAGATGGCCTTACTCAGCTCTGCTTTTGCATTTGCGTGGAGCAAATGGAATACCATGTGTGATTCTAGCAACGTTGTATTTAAGGTGCAGTATCTAAAAACCCATAAAACCACCTGATCTTCCAAAAAAAAGATACAGTGAGTACTTTCTGAGGGAGAACAATGTAGACCCTAGTATTACCTTGTAAAAAGTAAATCTTTAAATCAAAATAATGTTTTTAATTAAAAAAAAATGAGCTTTGTTTCTTTGGTCAATAATACAAAGCCAAGCCAGGCCAGGCACCATGACATAAGTCTGTAGGCATGCTACTTAGGAGGCAGAGTCAGGAAGATGCCAAATGTGAGGTCAGTTTTGATGACATAGTGAGACCTTATCTCAAAATTTAAAAAATGAAAGGGCTAGTGGTGTGAGGCTCTGGGTTCAATCTCAAAAAAAAAAAAAAAAAAATGTGTTTTCAAACTCTGTAAGGGTATGCTGCGACCCACGCTCTGGAACTCTTACAGGTCTTCCTACCAACAGAAGGTTAACATAAAGACAGGTGTGTACAGTCACATTTCTAACATTCTAATATACTTACCATTGCCTGAGGAATTTTTGTTTTGTTCCCTTGTGTTTCACTGTTCTGTGCCCAGCACGGGACAGGCACTGAAATATGACTTGTATGAGTAAATGCAGGCAGAGAAGTTCCATAAATACAGTTTGAAGCTGGGCGTGGTGGCACACAGCTGTAATCCCAGCACGTGGGAGGCTGAGGCAGGAGGATTGGTGTGATTGGGCTACAGAAGTGAGCTCCAGGCCAGCCTGAGCTGCAGAGCGAGACCTTGCCTCAAAAAGACCAAAAAAAAAAAAACCAAAAACAAAACAAACAAAAATACAGTTTGATTTTACAAACAATCCAATAATAGGAACTTAAGCATGTTGAACCTGGACATTTTGGGGGACTGTGCTGAATCCTTCAAATATCACTTAACTCTCAAAATCATGAATAGCAGCTCCAGTGGGAACAGATTTTTCTCATTTTATTTTCTCTAGGTGAGGGAGCATCGGATGGATGAGCATCCCGAGATCCCTAACTGGGCCCTGTATATGTTCAGTGGCAACAGAGCTCAGAGGCTCAAGATAAACGAAGACAGCGAGTCGTTCTCTGAGGCCCTTGGAGAAGAAACTGAGTTCCACTCCACTCTGTTCCACATGGTAAAGGACTTTGCTTCTGAGGAAGCCGTAGAGAGGGTGAGGAGCTCCAGCTGCCTGTTCGTTGACGCCGTGTGCTACATGCTCCTCTCTACAAGGCTGCTCAGCTACTCCTAATCTCCACTCACAAGCTTACGTGTAAAGGACTGTATTTCAGATCAGCTATTACAGTTAGATAACAGCATTTTACATTCCAACTTTATTTCAAAGTGGGATTCTTTATCCCCCTTGACTATTTGCCCTATTGAGAAGTTCAACTTTCACTGTAGGAAAATTTGAAGGATTCTTTATTGAGATAAACTGCACCAAAACAATGTTTTTCTAGAAAAAAAAACTAATTAAAATATCCGCCTTGTGGTCACCAACCCAACTATAAAACACAAAGTGGGAATGCAAAATAGTTTACAGTTTCTCAGAAAACCTATGGTTTTTTGTTCTCCTAGTCAACCCTCAGCTAAAAGTTACTCCTCTCGTGAAGCTTGAGGAATGGAAAGTCAAAAATCAAGCCACGTACGTCAGGGTTTGCGGCAGTCACACCGGGGGCGGCCTGTCGTGCTGCAGTGTGGTGAACGGCCACAGGATGTGCTCTAGAGATACCCAGGAGTCCTCTTCCTGGGTGGCTGCGGCATCCACAGACTTCTGGAACAGTCGGCCTATGAGCAGGCTCATAAGGGCTGCGAACAGTACAATGAACACAGCAGACAGCCACAGGGCTTTATTAGGCTTTCTCACGGAAGTCCTGAGAGTCGTCACCCACGAGGCCAGCGAGTCAGGGCTATAAGCAAAACACAGTTCTGTGATCACTGTCCTTTGTTAGTAGAGACCTGGGTTTTGCTGCCACCCCCATCTCATCTTGTATCCACCCTAAATACCACCGACCCTGCCTTACAACCCATGTATTATGATTGATCCCTCATGGGTTGGGGCACAGGTTGCAGCCATTACTTATAATTATTGGAATTCAGAAAATGATTGACTTAAAACTTATGTCCTTCAGGCAGTAAGTCTTACAAGTGCATCAGACAGATATTTCATTCAATGAAAATACCTAGCTTTTATTGCTACAGAGGAACCAAACATAATACTACAGTATTTACTTGGTAGAGCAGGATACGGGTGTATGTACTTACAAACTCGCATTTGTCCAATGGCCATTTTCACCATACCAGATGCCTCTGCCATGGCAAAATTTAAACTATTTCTTTTAGAAATACCCACAAGAAACTAACCCTTCAGCATCACTTAACTCTGTGCTAGGTACAATTAAGCATATTCCAGATGCTACTTCATTTAGTCATGACACCAACATGATGACACAGGCACTGTTAACATCTAGGTGAAGAAACTAGAATTCACAAGTGGCTAGGCTCGCTCAGGCTTGTGGCTGGTTAGACAGCTCGCACCTGTGTCCAAACTGTCTGGTTCTAAAGCAGTGGTTCTCAACCTTTCTAATGCTGTGACCCCGCAATACAGTTCCTCATGTTGCAGTAACCCCAAACCAAAAAATTATTTTGGTGGCTACTTCAAAACTATAATTTTGCTACAGCTATGACTCGAAATGTAAATACCTGATATACATTATGTATTCATTACACCCCCACTGGGGTCATGACCTACAGGTTGAGAACTGCTGTTCTAGAGTCAGATTCCTGACATCATGAACCTTTGTGCCTCTTATAAAATAGGGTTGGAGCTGGAGAGACAGCTCAGCAGTCTGAGTGCCTAAGTAGGCAAATGCAAGGATTTGATCCTTGGTACCACATGCTGAGCCAGCCCCCCTGGGTACACTTAGCTGGCCACTGAGACCGGGTGTAGTGGTGCACATCTATAATCCCAGCACTGGGGAAGCTGAAATACGATCACTACAAGTCCAAATGGCATAGTAAGACCCTGTACGAAATATATAAATTAAAAAATATATAGATAGGCTCAAGGATAAGTAGGGTAGTAGACCTTATAGATTTCATGACTCATCTTCAATTTATAAATCAGGCAAGTCTTTGGATAAAGAAGTCACTTGGTACTCTTAGTTCTGCCTTTCCATTCCACTGAAACGGAATCATAGAGCAAGTAGACAACTTACATGGAAGAGAAGTCCCACTTGGATGGAATATTTTTCCTTTCAGAGAGGCTTGGCTTTCTTGTCCTTTCAACTGCCTCTTCTCTAGGTGATTCCGAGCCATCTTTAGTTCTGCAAATTATAAGCATGTTTTTTTAAATATCTGAAACTAGTAAGAATGTGCTATAAGTATGTCTAAAACTGGGGAATTTTACTGTATCATTTAAGAGTCTCATGAATATCTGCTTTGTTTCCCAAAGATCTGATGGCTAAGACTCTAAAAATTATATGATTTTATAAAACAATTAATTAAAAAATAATTATAAGAAGGGTAAATGTTGAGAAAATTGGAATATTAAAGTTGGAATATTAGCCAAATACACAAAAAGGGAGAATTTATGAAGAATATATAAAAATCAGTCTCACCACTCACTACTAATAACCAATGTTATTGCTGGCATTTCATAGTCCATATATGTAACTATACAGTAAAAATATGAATACATTTGTTTTTATTTGAACTATAGTAAATTTCTTTCATTATTACTCTACCACATTCATCTTAGTATCCCATATCACTGTTTTATTTTACTCTGTTCTCTATACTTTTTTCTTTTTTTATGGCTGGCTCAGACTGTCTTGGGTGTGGGACTGGTGCAGCATGTGGTGTTGGGGATGGAACCTTGTTCTCTGAAGTTGCCTAAGCTTTCCTAAGCAGGCGCTTTAGACCGCTGAACCATCTCGCCAGTCCCTCTATGTTTTTTGAGTAGTGTCAATGTGGAATAAAACTCAAAAGTTTCATTTGTTTCTCTAAAAGTCTTAATTTTTAAAAAGCTCTTGTAAAAATACTCTCTATGTGAAACTAAATCAGTATTCCACAGGTGGCGAATAACAGCTGACTATCCTAAATCTTTATCCTAAAGGATGTCACCACACCTCAGAATTATTATTTCATTATCACATTCACTGGTAGTTCCTAGTGGGGAGCTGAATTTTGAAACCCCAAGTTCTGCACACCCTCACAATTGCCAGAGGCACTACATATCGACCTTTTCCAACCATTTTTGAAAATATGAGGTAAACTGAATTAAAAATAAATAAAGCCACAAAGGCAAAATCAAGCACTTTCTCGTAAGTTTTTCAATTCTTCAATCTTTTGTTTACAAAACCTACTCAGTAGAAATCATAAGCAAAAAACCAGATTATTAACTTTAGAGGAATGTGTTCAGGTTTTCATTCCCAACATGGAAAAGATTTAGTAGGATAATTAAATCTGAACTTTGCAATATATGAGTGGGTCCCAGGATTAATATATAGGTCCTTATATGTGCATATATTTCATGTATATTTTAAAACCTTTATTGACCCCTTCCCATGGCAAACACTTAAAGGACGTAAAATCTTTACAAATCTGGCAAATTTCAACATCTCTTCTAACTAAAGATCTCCAGTGTTGTTATTCTGAGGGCCACAAAAAGTGGCACAAATAGCATCTATGGAGGCCTCCATGGTTTGGAGAAGTCTTTCACAATAAATCATGTTTCTGTTGATGCAGCGTTAACCAGCATTAACTTGGTAGAGTTAAAGTGATGTCATTGTTTATGCCTGTTTGTGTCTATTTAATAAACACACCAAGCTACACCTACTTCAGTTCACATTTTTCATCTTCGGCATCCACCCAGGAATTTGTGCTAATAAATCGATATAATGAGGGCCGGTGTTCACTCTGCTTTGACCCCAAAAGGCGCCTAAAGAAGGAAAGTAATCGCCATATGTCAAAAATATCAGCAGCCATTCGTGATTTATTTCCTTAAGTCAGCATAAAAATTATATGTTCTAATTAGTTCCCAGGAGTTACTCCTTTAACTCCCACTTCACAATTATCAAAACTCATAACTTGGCCATATACCAATTTTTGTAATGTTTTAGATTGTGAACAAACCCAAATTACTATCTATCACCTATTTCAAAAGCCTATTTACTTACACCATTGTAAAAGAGACTCCCAAAGGGCAACCATAAAATGACACTTACCAACTGCTCGACCGCCTGCTAAATCTGTCATTTTCCATGGCAGCCACCTTCGGAAGTTCAGACATAAAATAAAACATTTAGTCAAGTTAAGCAAGTTTATACTTAAGTCAGATGAAAATCATGTTTCCCTCGAGAATATGTAGGAACTTGCTTACCATTCCTGCATTCCCGATATTTCTGGGTAAAGAGGCAATCGTCACTCTTCGAAGAGAAGATGGCTATGCAAAAGGGGCAAATGTAGTTAGGTAACTCTCAGTATGCTGTCTTTATCTGCAACAACAGAAGTTATTCTTGTACATACACACCCGTGCACTTGACCACAGCTGAGTTTAACAGTAGGCGTACTTTAAAAGATTACTTCTAGACAAACCGCCCTTCAGAAATATCTCACCAATTTATATTCCACTTTATGCAACATTAGATTATAATTTCTGTCAGTCAATAAAGAAATATAAAATTTCTTATTTGGATTTTCATTTATTTGAATTCTACTAACATTGAGCATCATTTTTCTGTCTTGAAATCATCTATATGATCTTTTGTCCATGTTTTATTTTGATGGAAGCAAATTTTTATATTCTTAATCCAGCTGAATGTAGCCTCCACGTTCTCCCTTCTGCCATCATTGTTTTTATGCTTCGAAGGATTATCCCGCCTCCTGCAGCCAGGTAGGGTGGGGCACGCCTGTCTTCCCAGTACTTGGGAGGCTGAGGCAGGAGGATCACTGTGAGTTTGAGACCAACCTGAACTACATAGTGAGCTCAAGACCTGATTGAAACACATAGCAAGACCCTGCTGAAAGAAAGAGAGAGAGAGAGAGAGAGAGAGAAAGAAAAAGAAAAAGAAAAAGAAAAAGAAAAGAAAGAAAGAAAAGATTATCCCCCAAGGCAAGAGGGGATAAATATATGACTACATTTACAGCTTTTCCCCATAGTTTCATTTTTCTCAATCAAGGTTTCATCTTATTTTATCAATTAAAATAAATGTAATGAAAAATCTATAAGAACAAAAATTACATGGATTAATGGAGCACCATGTAGTGCTCCTTCCACATACACTGCATAATGTTTAAATCATCTTATAGTGAACATTTTCAAAATTCTTTCTGCTAGCTTCTTGAAATAATGGTACATTACTATTTACAGGCACTGTACTATACCACAGCCCACCAGCCCTCTTAGTCCTACCTAATTGTAACTTAATTCCTGTTAATCAACCTTTTCCCCTTCCTCACCACTCTACTCTCAACTTCTATGACATCAGCAGTCTTAGTTTTATGTATGAATGAATTGCCATGATATTTTAATAAATGAGTGTGTTTACAAATCAGTCTTGAGATTTGAAAAGGAAAGCTATATGACATTCCATTTATTTATTTATAAATTTTATTATTATTATTATTATTATTATTATTATTAGTAGTAGTAGTAGTAGTAGTAGTAGTAGTAGTAGTAGGAGTAGTAGTAGTAGTAGTATTTGGTACCAGGGATTGAAAACTCAGGACCCTGTGCTTGTCAGGCAAGTGCTTATTCTAGTGCGCTCTCTCTCCAGCCCTCTATGGTATCCTTATGGCTTAAATAAGTACAACTTGGGACAGAGAGATAGCTCAGCCGTCTAAACACCTGTTGGCAAGTACAAGTACCCTGGTGCAATCCCCAGTACTGTATGCCTTGCCAGCTCTGCACTAAGCTGTCCATTGCGGCTGGGTGTGGTTATGTACACCTGTTATCCCTGTGCTAGGAGGCTGAAACAGGAGGATCGCTACACGTCTGAGCTGTGTAGCAAGACCCTGTGCCAAATATATAATTTAAAAAAAAAAAAACCTACAACTTAAGGATATAAAATTACTTTAAAAGTAATAACAAATTTTAAAATGTTTGACATGAGTCCTTAAGCTGTCATTCCAATTTAATTGTTGAGCATCACAAGGACATCAAATTGCAATGAGAGCAAGCTCATTTTTAACCACAGTTTTGTTACAACTCCATCATATTAACCACTTGCGCATTTCTCTCCATCTGTGAAAAAACTAGACTTAGATGGGATGATTTCAAATCCAGTTGTACAAAAAGTGTGTAAATCTGTGGGATCTTGATTTTCAAGTTATAAAAAACTGCTAGTAGATCCTCCATATCCCACTCACTCCTTGATTTTTAGCTAGGCATAAGGTTTTCAGAATAAAAACTGTATTATTCTTTTTTTTTTTTTTTTTTTTTTTTTTTTTTTTTTT